>JANHGL010022389.1:354142-369569 GCA_024611195.1 Ceyx melanurus
GCAGGTCTCCTAACTCTCTTACTAGATTTCCTGCTCTTTGGGATACACTGATCCTGAGCCTGGAGGAAATGACGTTTTAATATTATCCAGCTTGCTTGGGCCCCTTGCCCTCCAGGCCCCTGTCCCATGGGACTTTTCCAAGCAGTTCCCTGAGAAGGCCAAGGTTGGCCTTTCTAAAATCGAGGGTAGCAGTCCTGCTTGTGGCCCTGTGCCTACTGCCTGTATTTCTAAACTCCACCATCTCATGGTCACTACAGCCAAGGGTGCCTCTTACCTTCACGCCCTCAACCAGTCCCTCTTTGTTGGTCAGTACAAGGTCCATTAACACTCCTCTCCTTGTCAGCTCCTCCAACACCTGCTTTAGGAAATTACCATCAATGCTCTGGAGGAACCTACTGGAATGAGTGTCTTGATGTGCAACTTTCCCAACAAATGTCAGGGTAAAGTCCCCCATGACAACCAGAGCCTGGGATTTCTGTGCTACTTCCAGCTGCTTGTAGAAGGCCTCATTAGCTTCCTTATTCTGATCAGATGGCCTGTAGTAAACACCTACTACAATGTCTGCCATATTAGTCTCGCATTTGATCTTTACCCACAAGCTTTCTACCTGCTCCTCATTGTCCCCCAGGGAGAGCTTAATACATTCCAATTGCTCTCTCACATAGAGAGCAACTCCACCACCTCACCTTGCCAGCCTATCCTTCCTAAAAGGGCATAGCCATCCATGACAGTGTTCCAGTCATGTGAGCTGTCCCACCATGTCTCAGTGATTGCAATGGGATCATGGTCCTGAGATCGCACACAAATCTCTAGTTCACTAGACACTGATCTCAGCAGCCAAGACAGGGCTGTAACCCCAGGTGCAGACTGCACTTGAGCATCTGTCCCAGCACAGTGAGAGGAGCTGGTGTGGCTGGGAAAGCCCATGCCCATCTTGTTACGCTGATCTCTCACTGCTATGCCAGAAGGGAGGACAGTGCTCCAACCTGCACTGGAGAACTGGCTCTGAGCTCTCCCTGCTATGCCAGAAGGGAGGGCAGTGCTGCAGCCTGCACTGGAGAACTGGCTCTATCACCATCCTTGGCTCACTAGCACAAGGATCTGCATCCTTCGAGGAGATGTTGGAAAAAGTGGTCTGTGATGCTGGAGACATATTGTACCCATAAATGATGCCCATAAGATGTCCACGATGGACATACCAAAGTGTTGGTGAGGTGCAGTGAAAATGCTTCTCAGAGCAGCAAACCAGGCTGGACCATCCATCTCTGAGGCAGTACAGCAGTCAGAAACAGTATAGATTATCAGTCATCTCAAACTGTCAATTTTGAAGCAGAAAACATTTATTTTAATGGTAATTTCTGCATAAAAATTAATGGCACAATAAAATCTTAATTTGGAATTTTAGAACAACTAATGTAATAGTGAAAAGCAGCATCCTAGAGTAATCTGAAAATGAATTAGGCCAGTGGAATCAAACTCTCCCTGCTGGGATGCCTTTAATTGATCATCCCTGTAACAGCTAGTTTACAAACATATCATGAGAACTCTTGCTATGATGCCTTCCAGGCAACACATCCAGCATCGGTATGGAAACCAGTATGTCCCTCCATGTTCCTTCTGGGTCCCAGCAAGGAGACGATTGGGAAGAAATAAATCAAGCGCAGTCATGCGGTTGGTGCAACCTGAGTCTTTGAGGTTTGAGCAGGGGAAAAACATTCTCACACAAGAAGCAGAAACCACGAGTCTAAAATTAGCCGAGCTCTTCAGATTGGCAATAGGCAAGTGGTGAATCCCTGTGGATCCTCTGTGCTGACAGCGCTATTAATACATCAGCCGACTGCTTGGATGAGGGTGGGAAGAGTTGTGTGTGCTTCGGGAGTAATATGTTTTTGACGTCTGCTCTTGTTCATCGGAGTGATACCAGGGGCTGAGCTGTGATATGAGGCAGGAATGCAGGATACTTTTTCTGAAATGTAAAAAAAAAAATAGTGCTGCTTCTTACTTAATTACAGTCATGGCAGTTGCTATGTTGAAATGCTGCTTTAAAAGCCTTTGTGAGTAATTAGTGTCAAAAATATAAGATCTACAAAGCCATAAACTCACAGCTTGGTAGTATTACCAAGTACTAATTAAAAAAAGAAAAAAAGAAAAGTCTCTCTTTCATTATAAGATTTCCTGTGCAGCAAAAGATAAAAACGATGCAATTTGCAGATGATAGGAGGAAAATAAAGGGAAACTGAGAAAAGGATTGAGGGGAGAAGAATGTCATTATCAACAAGGCTGTAGATCTCTGGGTGATTTGGTGAGGGTAAGGGTGAGGGAAGTGAAATACTGGAGTCTGAAGACAGAAATATAGTCAGGAAAGTATCGTGGGAGCATCCTCTGCTACGAAACAGAGATAAGGTTGAAGATCAGGCGTTATGGATGAGAGGGATAAAAATACTGCTATATTCGGGACTAAATAACCTGGTACAGTTCTCAGGAGCAGTAAAATACTTTAGGAATATCCTAACAGGCAGAAATAGAGATAGCATGTGCAAATCTGAAAGTGTACTGTGGCATCTTGTGAGGGATATGTGACATCCCATCCGTATTCCTTCTGACCAGTCTGGACCCCTTCCCTGGACTGGTGTTACAGACACAAGCAAACACAGTCCAGCAGAGGAAACCAGGCCACACGTAGCAGCTCAGAGAATTTGGTTATATTGAGATGAGGTGTTTATTCTTTGGAAAAAAGATTAAGAAGAGACCTCGTTAAGGTATAAAGAAAACCCTGCTGGGAATAAAAGATCAAGGCTATTTGGGTTATTGTCAAATACATGTGTCAAGGGACATAAAGCTACTCTGAAGGAGCTGAATTCTAGGAAATGTAAGCTGAATGTTGTTTTTTTTTAACAGCACTTAATAATGCCATTATAATAGCAACCTGTGCTTTCTTATGCCTTCCAATTTAAGATCTGAAAGCACTTCACAAACATGAATTAAGCCTTCCACAACTGTGGCGAGTTACAGCAAGTATTCCTCTCTTTTACAAGCTGAAAAACTGAGGAACAGCATGAGTACGAGGCAGCACAGCACTTGAAGGGATATTCATTTTAATTAAGTTGGGCATTACCTCTGGGCTTTGCCTGCTCACAGGGTACAGTCCTGTGGCTGGTGCAGAATCTGTCTCTTGTCTCTTGACTCTGCATAGTGCTTCACACTACAACTTGCTTCTCTGATACCTTGACCGTTATGGAAGCAGTAAGTCATTTTAGGACTAGGGAAAAAGAGAGCAGTAGAAGGTGGCCGTGTGCTGCCCTGTGACAGCTCACCCTCCTCCAAGATCTGGATATCCCTCAGCACCAGCAGGTTGAGTTTGTCTGTCTTCAACCTCAACAGTGTTATGATGTGTGCCAGCAGTATCACAGGAACACAGGCCACGGGGATATTTCTAGGCCATTTAGGTCCAATGTGGCTTGCAAACAAACTGTATTTAGAGTGCCATTGTGCTGTTGAGGGAAGTCCCTTCACCTGGTACCCTATGCTGTTCTAAAAATCAGGGGAACCAGAGACTCATCTTTTGAAGTGTTTATCAAATGTTTCTGTTCTCATTTCCAACCTGACAGGAGCATGTGCAGGCAGGTGGCTATTTGGGATTGGGAGCTGTGCTGTTACAACTGTAGCAGCCATGAGAGCAAAGCTGCAGATGGTTTCGCTGCACGTCACAGGCTGTTTGGAGTCTGGAGCTCTGTGCTGTTGTTTTCACCTTGACAGCATACTTGTGGAGGGATAATTAGTATGGGTAGCAAGTTAGCAGGAAAGAAAATTGTCCTGCCCTTAACAAACTGCCCCCACCTGACCTTGTAGACATTTTTTTTTTTCTGGATGTTTTAAATTAAGTGAAATTTTGACTAAGGTGGTTACATATAAATTGGTTGGGATAATGCTTGCTTGAGCTGAACACGCCCAGCCAGTGCCTGTCAACTTCCCGGTGTCACATCCTGTTCCTGTCTCTTTTCTTTGTTCAGTGACGCAAGTTTTCTCTAGATAGTGCATTTTCTCCTTGTTTTTTTTTTTTTGTTGTTTGTTTGTTTGTTTTGTTTTTGTTTGTTTGTTTGTTTTGTGTTTTTTTTATTCTGCCCTTTTCTGCAGCATGAGAGTACAGGCCAGCCTGCTTCAACAGGCATGCCATGCACAAAGCTTGGGTTCTTGGGATTCATCTGTTTCGATGGCACATGAATTAGCAGGACTGAGGGCAAAAGTCTGCAGGAGAGAGCTATACAAAGGAGATGTTTGCACAAATCCTCCATGGCATGTGTTTCCTGTATTTGTTTCTGTACCTTGATTTCATCCACTGAGACCATGTACAGGAACATTTCTACAGGTTGCAGAAATAACTCATTTGCACTTTCTTCTTCATCATTCAGAGGACAAAATATCCCTGAGAAGTTACTGGCATTTTTCTAAAGACTGATTTACATGAAAACATTTCTAGAAAAAATACCTGCATCATTGTTACTCATGCCAAAATGCTGGAACAATCTTACTTTTCTTCCACCATGCAGCTAATCATTGCATGGGGCCATGCTTGCAGATTCAGCAGCTCACCATTGTCTGTTAGAGATTAAAAAATAGCAATTGATGGTGTTACCGAGTCAGTGCAGCTCATGAAACCAAAGCCTAAAACACTATCACAGGTCCACATGTCTCAGGGGGGAAAAAGCTGCAAGAGCAACAGCATAGCCATGGACCCATTGCTGCTCTGATCCCATCAGTGACATTGGTGGGGAAAATCAGATTGCTTCATTCCTTCGGTCTGTCTTCTACACTGAAAGATACTGAACATGTCAATAGACAATAGGAAACAAGGTAGGTGTGTGATCAGAGCACTTAAGGCTTTGGGCTAAGCATTTCTGGAGAGAAATCTAACAGAAATCTAACTGAAATCAATGGTAGTGTATCTGCTCTTTAATGGGAAGCCAATACAGTGCAGCAGTGGTGTACAGTATGTTCTCACCTGCCTCTGTGCTAAGTGGGCAAGCTGCTGTGAGCTGATCCAACTGAGAAGTGTGCGTGTGAATTATAGCCTCTATCAAAGAGGCCAAGATCCCACTAGCTAAGCTTGCATCAGAGTAAAAAGGCTGCAACCTCCTGGCCAGTCCAAACTGTGGAAGAGGTGTTCACAGAAAGTTCTGGTATCTACCAATAGCAGCTGTGTATGCAGAAGGAAATAAGGGCTATTCATCTCCCAGATAGATATGGCACTTCGGTGGAAGATGGGGTTGAATTTCCTGGCAGATCCTCTCGCTGCAGGTGGCACCTCTGCAATGTCCAGACTGAGCTGGAGCCAGCTATTTTTCATCCAAGCCTTCATCTTCCCCAGCCGCTTGGCTGTTTGAGTGATGGCTATGCTCATCTTCAGTGAATATGTAGGACTGGGTGTCAGCATACTGTTGAGAGTGAGTTGTGGGCATCTCCCAGATTCCTGTAGTCTGACATTATTTCTGTATTAGGAGGAGAAAAGAGGATAAAAATCTGCAGCAGCCCTGGCAGTCTTGAAGGAAGGAAGACTTGTACATTGCGACCTGGTTGTTATTGGGCTGAGCATGGAGTCAGCTTCATGCCGTTTGGATCACTGAGGTAGGTCTTTGGGCCAGCCAATGATGGAGACCTCAGCAGACAGATTCAGGCTGGGCTGGATGGTGTCCTGGCATCAGTGGATGTGGAGTTCCAATGCAATCTCTATGTGGTACCTGACTTAGATGGAAGATGAAGGGTGACAGCAGAGATGAGGTGGTGCTGCAGCACTTTGAAGGACACTCCTCTGTAAAGGAAGATTGGAAACAGGCCAGACCCTGTGTAATGAGATATGACTGCTTCTGCACCAACAAGTGCATTTTGTGGTTGAGTGTCAGTATTCAGCACTGAGGATTTGTGGAGAAGGTTCAGGTGTCTGAGTTAGTATCCAGGTTAGCTTCAGGTGCAGCCAGTGCTTTCAGGACATCTGTCTGCACAACTTAGCTAAATTCTGGAGAAAACATCGTATGAGGAGCACCTGAGGGACTTGGAGTTATGTAGTCTGGACAAGAGGAGGCTGAGAGTAGACCTTATTGCTCTTTACAACTTACCTGAAGGGAGGTTGTAATGAGGTGAGAGGTCTCTTCTCCGAGGTAACTAGAGATAGGACAAGAGGAAATAGGCATAAGTTGCACCAGGGGAGGTTTAGGTTGGACATTAGGAAAAGAGCAATGGAACAGGCTGCCCAGAAAGGCTGTGGGTTCTCCTTCTTTGGTGGCATTCAAAGCCCACCTGGACACATTCCTGTGTGACCTGATCTGAGTGATCCTGCTCTGGTAGTGGGATTGGACTAGATGATCTTTTGAGGTCCCTTACAACCTTTAACCTGTTTTCTGTGATTCTGTGAATTTCTTTTTACTTGAGAGAGTGGCATTGGAACAGGCTGCCCAGGGAGGTAGTGGAATCATCATCCCTGGAACTGTTTAAATACCATGTAGATGTGGCACTTCAGGACAGGGATCAGTCATCCTGATAATATTTAGTAGATAGTTGGACTTGATGATCTTGAAGGTCATTTCCAACCTTAATGTTTCTATGAGTCTATGATTCTGTATTTGCCACCAACCTAGGCAGCCCCTGCATTGAGAAATTGCCAAGGATTTGGGTTTTTGCTTCTGTAATGCATGCTGGCAAGCTGTGGCAGGAGAAGGTGTTTGAATCCAGACTGAACTAAACTGAATGAATTGATGAGTTGATTTGCTATCCTGTCTTGTGCCAGCCGTAGAGATTTTGCAGATCCCACATCCAAATGAAGGGTTGTTGCAGTGATGGTGTGAGATAAGCTGGGACACCGTGCTGCCATTGTTAGTATTCAACTAGAGTCATGCAAGATCAGAACTCTAATCTCCTGTTTGCAGGTTTCAGCTGTTACAGGTTATCAGTGAATCAAGGTGACCTCTAAAGCAGGGAGGCCATGTGGGACTCTGCAGCCCTAAAGACAGAGACCAGTTGCATTGCACCATGGAGCTGGTTGTTATTGTACTTGCCCTGCAACTGGGCATCAGCATGTTTGAAAGGTCCAGTAAGTCCATGAGTCTTCAGGAAGGAGAGAAAGGGGAAGCTCAGATCTCTTCATAATATAAGTACAAATCCTGCTGTCATTTGTGTGCTGCTGTCTGCTTTCCCCACTGAGCTGTCCTAGCTGGACCCTCTGAAGGAGCAGCTACTATTCTTATAACTAGGAGCTTCTTTTTGGCAGCTCCCCTTGCAGCCTGGCTGTCATATCTTCTAATTCTGAAACACTGGTACAATGGTCCTGGATTTTCCTGGGAGAAATTCCCCACATTTCTCCCCACACTGAACAGGGGTGTCAGCATCCACATGATTTCTTACAGCTTTGAAACTGCCTTCGACTTCGCACCAAAGTCCCTGGCACAGTTTGAGCTGCAGTTTTGTCTAATCCTTTTAAGAGTTGGGAATGGCTGTTTTGATGTCTGATATCTATGAACATGAAAGCCTCCTTTCCCTCTAACTGTGCATTGAGCAGGGCAATGCCTGTCTCTCCTAATAAAAAATGTAATCAAAGATCTCACTTCTTGTAAAAGATGTATAAAAAGAAGAAATGATGCAGCATATTTCCATTGACTTCACTACTGGTTTGCTGTGGTTTCTACTTCGGCGCTGCTCCCTCCTGCCTTTCACAAAGAACCCCCATCTCAACTTTCCCCATATCTTGAGAGGTTTACTTGAAAATGTTAAGCTTTGAAAACAAACAAACAAACAAACAAAAAAACAAAAACCAAACCAATATTGTATTTGATTCAAGGGAATTATTGATTGTCCTTGAGTTCCTGCATCACAGATATCGGCAGCATTTTGTCAACACAAAAGATCACAAGGAAATAAATATTCCAACTGCAAGGAAAAGAAGCTGAGACAGAAAATAGATGTGTCCTATTGCTCCCTCTCCCACAGCTGTTTCTTTATAAATGGTCTGTTGACCTAATGTTAATGTTTCCAGTTTACAGTAAGAAGCATTTCCCTTAAACAAGATAGTGATAAAGTGAAATGAGGGAATAGAGGGGGTGGAGAGCAGATTAGCAAAACATGATGGAGTGAGAACATCAGAACATACCGTGTGTGTCTCAGGAGTGGGAACATGTCTCAGTGTGTGAATAAATATATAATGTATAGACATATGCTCTCTCTTCTCAGAAAGGGAGTTTTTTGAGTGGTCCCAGATTGTGCTGCTTTCACTAGCATGGCAAATTAAAAGGCAGGATGCTTGTGTCGAGCAAGTGAGCTGGTGGTTGAGGGATCAGAAGTGGTTCAGATGGAGCATCCTCACTCCCTGAAAAGGAGACTAGTCACAGAAAGGGGTCTTGCGCATCGCTCAGGCCAGCATGTGAGGAGCAAGCAGTCTGTCTGGAGCGACACAGTGCACTCAGGTTTGCTCGTTTTCATCTTACAGACAAGGGCTAATACTTTTCTACTGGAAATCAGATTTTCACACAAATTCAGTTGAGAAGAAAGAGCCTGGGAAGCAGAATCAGATAAGTGTTAGCACAAAGTTATTTGTTAAATAGAGTTTTATTTCCAAGAAGCCTGTGCAGAGCTGTTGCCCTCTTTTTATTTCCTCCTCTGGCATTTGTTCCCATTTTCACTGCCTCCACAATTCTCCCATTCAAGCTGAAGAAGCCACCTCCAAAAGCCCAGTGTAACATATTATGTAACATTAGTAGAAATTATTAGCAGCAGTAATTTCAATATTCAAATGGAAAAAATATTTAGTAATTGCATGGGAGCTGTGTAAGTTTTTCTGAACTCTAACCATAATGGCAACCTGTGGCTGACATCCCAGCATGAGGGGTGGTGGAGGTGTGAAATTAAGGTATGGAGGCAGCAATGTTGCTGCAGTGCCATGCTCCCCTTGGCATCTCTTTTGCAACCCAAGTGTCCCTGGAGCTGGAGGCTGCCTGAATGCGATCCTGTGCTCTAGATGAACCTGCTTTGGCAGGAGGATTGGACTAGATAATAATCTTCAGAGGTCCCTTCCATCATTCTATGATTCTGTAATGAATCATATCAATAATTTTAGCATTCAGACTGTGCCTTTCTCAAAGACCTTTGCAAATACCACTTGATTCTTACAGCATGCCTGTTTGGTGTTAGAGGTGTTACTAAGTTTTACTGAAGGGTAAGGATATTGAGATTCAGAGAAATGATGCTGCTTGTGTAGTTCATGCTGGGACCCAAAGTGAAGAAGCTCCTGACTCCCAGGTCTTTATCGTGTGACTACTCAGCTCTGTGTGATTTCTGTGGCATGTCTGGAATTGGTGGTCATCATGGACAGTAGCCTGAGGAAGACTGTCTTTGGCTGATAGGATGTGGATAAAGGCAGTAATAACTCACAGTGAATAGCAGAGCTGTCTCACTGGTGCTGTGCTTTAAGCTTATAGTCAGGAGTAGTACCCATGCCTTACGCAGGGGTTTTTGACCCACAGAAACATGATTTTCCATGCAGAAACGTGGCAGCTTGAGGCCAGCTGTGGTTTGTAACTCTCACCAACCTCAGTCAAGGATGGTAATTGCTTAAAATTGTCTGAAATGCTAGAAGTTTATTTTCTAGTGTTGCATCCTACTCAGCATTCACCACATTGCCCATCTCTATTTTACTGTTGCACTCCTTAATTCTGCAGTAAATTGTTCCAGCCTTTAATGTCTGTGCCAGTGACCTAGGGATTAAGTTAGTGATGGAGATCTTCAGAGGAAGGAGGCAGGTTATATAGCATATGCCTCAAACAAGGGAGACCTAATTTATTTTTGCCCTTGTGTTAAACTGAATTCACCAAGGCTGTCTCAGTGTCCTGGAGAAGAGGACGTGCTCTCAACTTGTATAAAAACATGACATGGTATCTCTAGACATTTTTTTTTAACACATCTTATTTTGACATCCTACTTGCTGTTTTGAATGACACTGTTCACCGAGAAGTTGTCTTTAAGCTGGCCACAGTGGCACTTAGCTTTTTATTCCGATAGGTTACATCATTTCCAAACCCATCAGTGTGTTAAGAATGCTTTAAGTTTGCAAAACAACTTGCACTACACCAAACATGTCTGTACTGAATTTCTTTCACCGTAGTGGTGCCAATTGACCCCCATTTTACAGGTTTTTTTATTCTCTACCTTCTTATCAACATACAGTTCATACATTTCACTGCCCAGATTCTAAGATACATTAATACTCTTTTTTAATTATCTTCACCTGAAGCCTTTTTTATAGTCTATCTAAATAGTATTAATAGTTTCATTAACTCTTTCAGCGCAGAATTTTTGTATTAGAGTCATAGAATCAGAGAATGGTAAGGGTTAGAAGGGACCTCTGGTGTTCATCAAGTCCAATCCCCCTGCCAGTGCAGGAACACCCAGGGCAGGCCACACAGGAACAGATCCAGGAGGGTCTTGAAAGTGCCTAGAGAAGGAGACTCCACAACCTCTCTGGGCAGCCTGTTCCAGGTTCTGTCACTCTCAACAGTGAAGAAGTTTTTCCTCATATTGAGGTGGAACTCCCCTGTGTTTCACCTTGTGACCATTACCTCTCGTCCTGTCACAGGGTACATTTGCAAAGATACTGGCCCCTTCTACTTGACACCAATGCTTAATATATTTGTAAACATCAATAAGATCCTCTCTCAGTCTTCTCTAGGCTAAACAGCCCCAGGGCTCTCAGCCTTTCTTCTTAAAAGAGATGTTCCATCTTCATAGTTCTCTATTGGACTCCCTCTAGTATTTCCCTGTCCCTCTTGATCTGGGGAGACCAGAAATGAACACAATACTCCAGATGTGGTCTCACTAGTACAGAGTAGAGGAGTAGGATAACCTCCCTCAACCTGCTGGACACACTCTTCTTGTTAGTGTCAAAAGGATTTTCTTCTGCACATAAGTGATGCTTTTCCAGTCAGATTATGTTATGTTCCTCTAGGCTCTACATCAGGTATTGTTTTCTATGAACTGACTTTAGCATGTTTAGGGAATAGATTTTTTTTTCCCCTCTTCTTAAGAAAAGGAAAGAAAAAGGAAAACATAGCAACGACAGCATGGCAACAGCAGCTGCTGAACAAAAGAAAAACAGGCAAACAGAATTCCGAAACATGTATGCACTGTTAAGCTATTTTTACTGGTTGGTGAGTATGTCGAAGTATTATAACAGAATAAGTGTGAAAATAGCTTACAGATAATTAATAAGAAACTTTAGATGAGAACATATCTTAATGACTAGCCTCCTAGCTAGACCTTATGCTGTATGAGTTTCCACACATACAGATGTAAAGGTAACCTCTGACCTGTGCTCTTTATATATTGCAAATTTATCTGTGGAATTCTAAATAAAATTCCATGCAAAGATTCATGTCAGTGGAGCATGAAGGTTAAATAACTGGGCACTAAAAAGGAAAGAATTGTGCATCCCTGTATAGTGACTTAAGGATAATTGCATCTTAAGGATAATTACATCTGCCTCTGCACCTTAGCAACGGAGGTTTGTCATCCATATGGGTGTGGAGGGGCCCTACAGCCGGGGTGTTTCTGGAAGACTTGTAGGAGCTCTACGTGGCTCCCGGCTCCACTGCTGACCTGCTGTGTGACCCTGGGGATGTGGCATCAATTCTCTAGGGACCTGTTTCCCATTCACCATTTGTCTGTTTGGAGCACACAGACTGGAACCTCCAGCACAGAAACACTCATATTTGCATCTTTGGGCAGAGCTCTACTGCAATAGTGACAAAATAATAATACTGTGTGCTGAAAAGTGACAAAGTAATGAAGAATAGCATCTTCTTTGGCTAGCCTGAGAAATGTTATGCTTCACCATCCCCTCCTCAAGATGCTCCACACTCACTGCAGACCAGTAAAAATGGGAAGTCTTAGTTAACTAAATTCAAAATAATTCATTGAGAACTTGAGAGAAACAGCATCTAAAGTGTCAAACTTTGTTACCGTTGTAGTCTGATCTTTTGTGCTGTGTGAGCTCTTTTCTGTGTTCAGAAAAGATCCATGAGAGACTGAGGACAAACACAGTCTCTCAAATCTCCTCCACAACCCCGATGCTTTTATTGGCACTGAGAGAAACACAGCTCAGCCCTCTGTAGCCAAAGCTACATTCATTTGCCTTTAGAAACAATACGAATCTGTTTGCCTGGTTAAATAAAGTCCTTTGCGGGGCTCTGTTGTGGGAATGATATGCCAGCCTGTGCTGAATGGAGCAGTCAGTGGGATGAATAGGCTGATTGTCAGGCTGGGACAGTCCCCTGCACACTGCAATGCCCTTCCCTGAGCGCTGGGCACTGTGCCTGCAGCTGGTGCAGGGGCTGCAGGTGCCACTCTGCATGGCCAGGGGCTCTCTGTCCAGCAGCCTCTTCCTACACCATTTCATGGAGTTTGATTGGTTTACTGCAAAATGTTACCAGTCTGGTATCTCACACATTCCCTTCCAGCCCTGTGGTTTGAGACTGTACTGGTTTCTGCAGCAACGGAGGCAAATGGGATTTGATCACCGGGGTCCATTCCCTGGTTCTGTGTTGCTTTGTGGATGTAGGAAGCCCTTTCCTTCTTGTCCTCAATCTCAAGTAAGGCACTTCAGAGATGTGCCAAGCAGCATCTAGCTAGTGCTTTTAATTCTCCTCATGATGTAGACTTACTTCTTCTGGAAAGTTTGGTGTGCAACTGGTAGGGAAGTAGAGTGATGAAGTTCTTCAGAGGACATCAGGAAAGAGGAAGCAGCAACTAAAGTGGTTTCGTTCTTTCGTTCCCTCTGAGGCTGCTTTGTTGGTTTTTTTTTTCAAATTTATTTGAAGACAAGTAAGTGAAATGTGACACTTAGAAGCACTTTGTCTGTAGGGTTCTTTCTGGCTTTAAATTACTCTGTTTACACATCTTTGTCTGTGAAACACAGAATCACAGAATGTTAGGGATTGGAAGGGACCTAGAAGATCATCTAGTCCAACCCCCCTTCCAGAGCAGGATCACCTAGAACATGTCACCCAGGAACGCATCCAGGCAGGTCTTGAATGTCTCCAGAGAAGGAAACTCCACAACCTCCCTGGGCAGCCTGTTCCAGAGCTCTGTCACCCTCACTGTGAAAAAGTTTTCACTTGTGCTTACCCTAAACCTCTTGTGCTCCAACTTACTCACATTGCCTCTTGTCCTATCATTGGATGACATTGACAATAGTCTGGCTCCATCCTCCCTACACTCACCTTTAACATAATTATAGACATTGAGATTGTGAAAGGGAGATAGACTGGTGGAGCAAGGCTATACCATCCCAGAAGGAAGGGCAGCAAGTGAGGGCTGCACATGAACTAGATGATTCCATTTCCTCTTGCTACCCAAAAAAGATGGGTAAAGGAGGAGGCCTAGGAGATGGGGGTGAGTGGAAGCAGATCTTTCCACAGAGAAGTGGGAGAGCCCCCTCCCAATCATCTCAGTCTTATCAGCCCAACAGATACAAGGCACTAGTAACTGGGGATCGGGTGGAGGAGGATAGAGAGGATAGTCCATCTGCTCAGTTGCCCAGGCCCTGTCATCCAGTCCTTAGAATTAGGACTAGTGCAACAAAGAAAAAAAAAGGAGAGTGATAGTTGAGGGGGATTTACTTTTACAAGGAACAGAAGGACCAGTATGTCGGGCAAACCCTTCTCACAGGGAGGTCTGCTGCCTAGCTGGAGCCTGGGTAAGGGATGTCACTAGGAAAATTCCTAGCCTGGTACGCTCTATGGACTGCTATGCACTATTGATCTTCCATGTAGGAAGAGAAGAAATAATGACTGGTAGTCCTGGAACAATCAAAAATTACTTTAGAGCCTTGGGACGAGTGGTACGAGATTCTGGGGCACAAGTAATCTTTTCTTCTATTATTCCAACTGATGACAGAGACATTGGATTAAGTGGGCTAATACAGTCTTTTAATACATGTCTCCATGGATGGTGCTACCACCATAAATTTGGGTTCTTTGCCAATGGTATGATCTATATGATGCCAGGGTTGTTGACACCAAACAGGAGACACCTCTCTTGACTGGGGAGGAGGATCTTTGCGGAGGAGATTGCAGGGCTAATTGACAGGGCTTTAAACTAGATGTAAAAGGGCAAGGGGTCAATGTCACCAGGTTCCCATGTGGCAAGCCGTGGGAGTACACAACAGTGTGGGAGCAATGGGGGACTAGTAAGGGCTCTCAGTCTGTTGCCCTGAAGCATGCTGGAGACAAAGTAATGCAGTCAATGTGTTGCAGAGATAACCCAGATCCCCTTCAGGTAGTAGCTGCTAACAGGGAAGCATCAGGGAAACGCGTTATTGGAATAAAGGGGCGTTTCCCTGGAAAGATGATATGGTGAACGGCCCAGCTGAGATGCCTCTACACAAATGCACAAAGCATGGGCAACAAACAAGAGGAAGTGGAAGTCACCATGCTACTAGAAGACTATGACATAGTGGTCATCACTGAAAGATGGTGGGATGAATCATATGACTGGACTGCAGATGTTGATGGATACAAGCTATTCAGAAGGGACAGAAGAGGAAAGAGGGATGGAGGAGTTGCCCTCTATGTTAAGAAATGGATTGAATGTGATGAGATATCCCTAAAGAGTAACCACGAGCAAGTTGAAAGCTTATGGGTAGAAATTAGAAATCAAGATAACAAGGGGAACCTTGTGGTTGGAGTCTACTACAGGCCACCCTGTCAAGAGGAAACTCCTGATGAAGTGTTCCTACTCCAACTACAGGAAGCATCAAGTTCGCAGGCTCTTGTCCTGCTGGGAGATTTCAATCATCCCGACATTAGCTGGAAAAGTAATACAGCCAGCAGTAGACAATCCAGGATGCTCCTGGAGTGCCTTGATGACAACTTCCTGAGGCAGGAAGTAGACACCCCTACCAGAGGAGAAGCAACATTTGATCTGGTGATTACCAATGTAAATGAGCTCATCAGGGATCTCAAGATTGGAGGCAGCCTGGGTGGCAGTGAGCATGCACTGATAGAATTCACACTACTTAGGGTCAGAGCTCAGTCAAAAAGCACAATCAGGACCTTGAACTTCAGAAAAGGAAAATTCCAGATCTTCAAGGAGTTAGTTAATAGGATATCCTGGGAAACAGTCCTTAGAGACAAGGGAGCAGAATTGAGCTGGCAGATTTTTAAGGACACTCTTCAGCGACTGCAAGAGATCTTGATCCCCAGGTTTAAGAAATCAAGTAAGAAAGGGAAGAGACTAGTGTGACTAAGACAAGACCTACTGGTCAAACTAAAAAGCAGGAAGGAGCTTCACAAGTGGTGGAAGCACTGATGGAGTGGGTCCAGAGGAGGGCCACAAAGATGATCAGAGGGCTGAAACACCTCTCCTGTGAGGACAGGCTGAAGGAGCTGGGGTT
>JANHGL010022389.1:371099-442001 GCA_024611195.1 Ceyx melanurus
GTTGGCTGTCACCAACCACTTGATTATTTTTTATGTGCCGTAGAACAGCTCTCAGGAGAATCTGTTCCAAGATTTTGTGTGGATCTGCAGGTGGAAACAGCCCATGCAAACACACGCCTGGCTTTAAAATACAAATTTCATTACAACCCTCACTAGTATATGCTCCTTCCAGCCAGAGACAGAGCATCCCTCAGGGTGAGGCAGTGTTGGATGGTGACTTTATTGCTGCAGTGTTGTAACCACAGACAGCCCTATTATATCAAATGGGCCTTAGACAGTATGTTCAGATTCGATTAAGAACTTTTTGAAAGATAAGCATTTAGAGCTAAGGGCTGGCTCCAGCCTTACTTATTTACATTGGGATAGGAGGGGATAAAATCTTTTATTAGTCTCACTGTTTATATATTTTGTCTATCTTTTCCAATATTGTGGCAAGAAGGAACCATATGTGTTCCTAGAAAGAGAGCCTAGTACAGCCATTCATCAGGAGAGGATCTATTAATGTATTAACATCCAGAATAATGAGCAAAGCCAGCACACACTGGAGAGACTAACACAAATCTTTAGTCTGCAGTTTTCAAATGTTTGGAAAATGTTATATTCCTCCATCTTTCTAAAGCTGATTTTCTGCCAAAAGAAGTTCTCTTCTGCTGCTAATTTTAGAAAGGTTAAATCTATTTACAAAAGCAAACATAAGCGTGGAGTGGTGAAAACCAGGAGGATATGGGGAGTAACAGGCTCCCAGGCTGCAGAGTTCACTGCAGGAGTTGATCTGTCAGGGGAACGTGTAGGCATGTCCCTTCCCTTGCCTTAATGTTACGCAGAGAGGGGGACGCGGTGGAGAAGATGAGAAGCCCAAACTCTTTGAGTTGGCCTTTGCTGTGCAACTCCCCACCACCGCCTTTCCTCAGAAGGCCATGGGCAGCAGATGCGTACATCTGCAGATCACTATTGGGCTTGAGGGAAGATTGCCCAAAGACTTGGCACAGGAAAAGGGCAAATTTTAAAGAGCTCGAAAGTGGGAGAGATTGCTGGTTGAGCAGCTTGGTTGCCTCGAGGTCATTGCTAATTAGATTTTTCTTGCCTTAAGAAGTGAGCATTACATTTTAATGCTGCTATAAAAACCAGTCATGCTGTCTCTCCTTTGCATCCCCTGCCCTGCTTTGCTGTGGCATCTGGAGCAAGCTGCAAAAGGGAAGGGAAGAAAGTACTCTTAAAGGATGTGGAAAGATGCTGAAGTGGTAGCAGAGCTCAGATGAGAGAGGCTGGAGCATGACAGCTGTTACTGGATCATGCAAAAAGCCTGCCAGCAAAAATGCATCAATTTGTGTGATATCCGGGTGTCTTGTCTTCTGTTTTCATAATTGCATACATGGTGTCTGCATAAATCTTTTCCCCCCTGCACCTTCAGTGAAAGGATCTGACTGGCGGATGGCAGCACATCACTGGGAGAACACCAGCAGGAAGAGACAACCAGTCAGATGTGTGTCAGATGGGGAGGGCCAGGGTCTGAGGCAGATTCCTCAAAGGTTGATTGAACGTGGTGCATTCACTAAATAGAAAACCTCTCCTTTTCCCTACGGTAAGAGGAGCATGTTCATCCAGACATGAGAACCAGCAGTGCTGTCTTGCCATGTTCTTCAGGAGGTTAGTGCCAAATGACAGCACAGGCAGCAATAGCAAATGCGTCATAGCCCAAAGGGCTGAGTGTCCCCTCAAGGGACTCAGTCAAATTTATTTTTCTTTTTCACTGAATGCTGAAGTTTTCCTATTTATTCACTCTTTAGCTGCAACCTCTTGTCTCTTCAGCCGTGGGCCTCTTTCTTACAGTGAGATCAGATCTGCTTGAGGAGAGAGGAGTCCTGTGCCAATCTTCTGACTCATTGTTTCATGGTGGATTTACCATTAAAATGCCCAATTTGGGACAGCAGAATATACCACAGGCCAGTTGACTGGTTTTCTTACTAACTTGGTATTCAGGTTTTCCTGCCTGTAGACTAGTAGTCTGATTGAGTAACTCCAGAAATACAACTACTGGTAACCACCAGTTCCATGCACTCAAAAGTCTTGAAGTTGAGAAAGAAGTGGTGAAATTCTTAAAATAATTACATGTTCACCCCCAGAATAGATCTTGATTTGTGGCTATAGCTGAAGTCTGAGATATGTGCTTTAACCCTTTTAAGGGTTAAAACTCCGTCTTGAAGACACAAGAAAACCTCCTTGCATGTTCAAAGTCAACTTTCCTTCTTAGACTTTCTGGGTAGTGACAACTCCTGCTCACTTTGGTCCTGTTGACAGTCATGCTGATGACAGCGCTTTGAAATGAAGAAAATGTGAGCCAGCAAAAAACTAAGAGCACTGAAAGTGCCTTCCTCAACTCATGCTAAGATTGTGAAATTTGGTTATTGATGTTGCACCAGCAACTGATGTTACTTCCAAAGCTAGCACTTAAATTCCACTTTGGTAGATCATAACTATAAGCCAGTCACAGAGTCCCAGAGAAAGAGGTAATTATTTATTATCTTAGTGCTCCTAGTTGAGCTGTGGCTTTGGTCTTTGTAGCACTGCGCAGAGGTGACTAACGTGTCACCAATTTCCTTGATGTAAGGCTTGAACATGCATTTTAGCCTGGGGCGTTAGACTATGACAAACAAGAGCTAGAGAAGGGTAATGAATAAACATAGTGAGAATTTTCTTCTGTAATCTGCTATCATTACCTCTTTTCCCACAAGCCCTGAAAACTCAATGAGACAGGAACGGGCATGCTCCATATATTGTCCTATCCTTCAGCCACAGATCTAAGGTCTAATTGTCTGCTTGTCATAAGTTTATCACTGATGGTCTCTCAAGCCATTATTGGTAACAGGATCTTCTTGTTCAGTGTTTTAACCTTCAGTCTGGCCGTGCTTATGAAAAGACTTCCAGAAGGATCCCAAAAAGATGAGGAGGATAAACATATTAATTGTATGCTGGTGTCTCCTATAGTGCATAGCAGTCGCTCCAGTAAGATGTGGCATTTGTAATCTCATTTAACAGTTCCCAGCCTCATGTACTCACCCTCCATCTCCTGCAAAACTACATGTCCAGCTCCCAAATGAGGGGCTTATTTTCCAGTTGGCAGCTGCTAAGTTCTGAAATCTGTATGAACTATTTGTACCCCATGTCATGTGCAGGCACTTCAGTTGGGGTGAGACTTGGAGATTCCTGCGTACTCACTCTAATCCAGAGAAGGGAAAGCAGAGGACCCTGTCAGGAGCATGGTGTTTAAGCAGCTAAGTAGAGAAACAGCTCATCCCTGCTATGACTGAGTGGTGAAGGCTCCAGCAAGTTTGGCCTGTTGGTGAGTGGTGGTTTGCTCTGGAGAGCAGATGCCTATCTCCCAGGCAACCTAGCATCTTGCAAAAAGCTGCCGTCAGAATTCACCGTGGTTTCAGCTATCTCTTATCAATGTAGGGTTTTGCAAACTTCTCTGCTCATGTTCTCTCACAGTCCTCATGCTCACAGCTGAAGTTCATAAGAGGAGTATCTCCCTGCTCTGGAAACTAGGCGATTTTAATTAAAGCCCACACAGATTGGGGTGGTTTTTTTGCATTACTCTCATAGGTTCCTTCTTTCTTCTTATGTTCCAGAAAGTCCATGTTCTTGGTTCTCTGCTCCTCCATTGCCCAGCTCTCCTCCTATCAAGGGAGATGAGAAGAATGTGTGAAGCAGCATTGTTTGGTTAATGAGATGAGTTCCCTGTCTGAATGAGGCATTCCTGTGCTCTGAGTTCTTTTGCCAGTCCCTGGTATCTCCCTCAAGTTGTCTGTCTGCTTCTGTCTCTCCTGGGACTTGGTCTGAGTTGAAACTCCTTTTCCCCTTGTGCCAAGCCACCACATTCATGGGCACTAGGCACAGACCAGAAGCTGCCTCTGGAAGGCAGAACTGGAGAACTGTGTGAGGCTGCGATTTGGCTGAGAAAAGAGAACTTAAATAACACCTAGTCCCTAGTATTGTCATGTGCAACTGCAGAGTCATTTCAGAGAAAGCAGTGGGAGATTTTTCTCTCCCTAATTTATGTCTCTCCTGCATATGGCTTCTATGGAGTCACTAATGTTACAGACAGATGCGTTGGCATTTTACTAGACAGAACACATGGGCTAGATGTTGTTAATGCTTGTTAGCTACTCTCTCTGCAGCTCGACCAGTCCAATATGGTCACCTCACAGATGGTTGGAAAGCTGCATTCTGGGTGCTGGAGTGGTCCAGCTCTGCAGCGCATAGTTGTGACAGCAGTTGGGATAATGTACATTTGGCTGCTTTTTCTGAAGGGCTTTATTATAGGTCAGAGATCCCTGTGGCTGAGGGATCAGCACCACTTCCCCATGTGCTGAGGAAAGACAATGATTTGTAAAGACCCTTAGCCTTTCATTGAGTTCTTGGCTTTAAATGCTTTATTTCATAGTTTGAATTTTTATAGGATGGGGTTGGAAAAAATCTGTGAGCCCTGTGCCTTGATCTCATCTACTTTCCTTCATGGTTGATGTTTATAAATGTATTTGGCTGGTGAACACTATTTAGTAGCCCCGAGGCCTGTTAAAAAGTTAAGAATTTAGATCTCAAGCTCTGACTTGCATCCTACTGCTAGAATGAGTTGAGTGGACATCCCGTGCAATTTTCCTTTCACTGTGATATGAACACTGCTGTTGTTTGCTCTCACTCTCAGCTTTGTATTCAGCTGAACCATTTCTAGATATCACCTCGACAAATCTGCGCAGAGTGAATCTTCTTGGTAGTTGGTTTGATGATTCCCATCAGAATCTTTTGATGCAAAAGTAGATGCTGTGGGTGGATCACTTATGTTGTCTTCTTCCCTCTTTAACAATGCTGATGTTCAATTTGCAGTGTAGTGGTGGGGGGCTGAATGCATCCTATGGATGAGACAGGGAATTTTATTTCCAGTACTTGTTCTTTAAAACTCTCAAAGCACTTTTGGAAAATGTGCTAAAATGTATTAATCCACACTGAGCAGTATGTCTTCAAACCTGTGATTTAAATTAGATATATTTGTTTTTGTCTGTCCTGAACTGTTGAGTAACATTAATGCACCCTGATAATAGCTGTCGCATTTTACCCCGGGGGTTGCTTCTCAGTGATAGGTGAAATCACAGCAGTTCAAAGACCTGTCTTCCAGGATGAAAAGCTATAGGAATATTCAGATATAAAATAGCAATAGTATGAATCAAAAAATATGCTTCCTTTATTTTAAAGCCTTTGATCTTATTTCTGTGGCATCACATTTGACAGTCAAAAGGGCATTAACCTCTAGGAGAAAACTTTTGAGCAATGATGCCTGCTTTCCCTCCACTGTGGGGAGCACCATCCTCCAGGATTATCACCAGCTGGCTTCCCGCATCGAGACAGTTGCAGGCATTTCAGTCCATGTCCCTGCCCTTTTTTAAATGTTTCGTTTTTTACATGGCATGCAGGAGAGCTCACATGTATCAAAACATGTCACTGCAGGGAGAAACTTACTACTATGAAATACTTCCCACTCTGTGTTTCTTTGCTGCCAAGCTGTTGCAGCACCCAGGACCTTATATCATTTGTGTGCGTAGTGCCTGGTGCTGATTAAGATGGACATGTACAAGCTGACCTCTTGTACAAAAGACATTGTAGGGTTGTGGTTCATCTCAGTGTTGAATAATAAGAAAGAGAAAGGAAATGTTTGCTATAAATCTCAGTGCACGCAGGCTGTTTCTAGCTTATCCCACCCCAGCTTTCAATTTTCTTCTTGGCATTGCCAGGTGCTTGCTTTTCTTTGCTCAGCAGCTAAAAGCAGCTTTTTCATTACATTTCCTGGAAGGCTCTTTACAGGCATCCATCCCTCTCTGCCTCATAAATTCACTTTATTTAGCAAGCTGGCGACACAGAGGTCAGAGGTCTTGGCAAGAAGCAATTATTATAAAGAAGTATTCTTCCTCTTTTGGGTTACAAAGAGGATATTAAAGGGGGAAAAACCACTGCAGACAAGGAATGTTGTTTTGTGAAAGGTAGGTGACATGATTGATGAAGAGCTACATATCCTGTGAGAGCTACCTTGGGCAGGAATCCTGTCAGGCCAGCCAAAACCTGCCCATTTCCATGAAAAAAGAGAAATGAAACCAGTAAACCTTTTGCTAAATAATCTCATAAATATTTCCAGCCATAAGTGCATCATGTGGTACAATTTGGGGTTTTGTTTTTTTAATATTTCTCTAATTTAAAATGAACAGCCTCTAATTAAAGTGATTTAGTGGCTACCTGGGGACCTGGTATTTGAGCAGTGCATGATGCTTAGGAGAGATTGATTGGTGAGGCGTAACTCAATTGGGGGATATTGATAATGATATCATCACCCAAGAGAGCCAAGTTTGAGCAATTAAATCTCAAAACATCAGGTTTGGGTTGTTATAACTTCAGCAGACAGTTTCCACGTGCACATAAACACATACACACACACACACACACGCTTTCACTGGGTATTCCCTGGGCGCTCTACTTATTTTATTGGTTCTGTGCTTTGGGGGCTGCCCAATGTGTGTCTGTTACTCTCTGGAGTGACCCATAGTGGTGATTTATCAGCTTTTGCAGACGTGGGGAGAGGATGCCAGCCCACTTGGCATCAGTGCTTTCCTCTTCAACATCTGCACCTTTGACATTTTGAAAAATCTCAGCATATGAAGCAAAAGGCAGAAACAAAAGGATTTTCTCATTTAAAGGTCAGAGCTGGCAGCTTCTTAAAAGATTTTTTTCAAATAGGTTTGTTGGTCTGTGACAGGGTTTATGTACATTAATGGATGCTGAGATAGGTGACGGGTGCTGTGGGGAAGGTGTCAGAGGGAGGTGAGGGGCTGTCAGGACACTGATGTGCCCAGGGTGCTTGGTGACTGAGGGCTTGTGGCACACACAGCAATAGTGCTGTGGAGGTTTTGAATGGCGATCCGGTGGCAAGGCCCATGATGAGAACTTCTGCTGATTAAGAAGATTGGGGGAAGGGGGAGTGGCTGTTTCAGGTGAAGCAGAGGTCTGAGGGATTCAAATGATGAAGGCAAACTGCCAAAGGCATCAGCCTGGTGGAAGGATGTGCATAACCCACATTGGAGCAGGTGTCACAGCAGGCTTCAAGGTGGGGTGCGGAACACCACAATGATGAGGGAAATAGCAGTAAGAACCAGGACAGGGAGAGGATAATGTGGCCTCAGCATGGCTCATAATGCCAAAGGATCCTGTGGAACTGAACAGAGCAGGAAGCAGCTCTGTGTGGAGTCTCAGATGTGAAGCCGTGGTGCCCCTTCCCTCAGCATGCACAGGGCTGTTTGCAGTAGTCGTTGTGCAGAGGGACGCAGCACAGACAGTGATTTATGGAAGGAGCATAGCAGATGAGATGGTGCCTCCATGATACATTCACTGGGTAAATGTCACAGGGCAATGATTCACTTGCTCATTTTGACCCCTAATACATCTTAGCCTTGAAAAGTACCATCTACCATTGAGCATGGCCAAGCAGCTTCTGCAAAGCAAAGGCTTGTGACTGTGCCAAGGGATGGAAAGACTCTACAGCCTTGCCAAAGTCCTAGACTTCATCCTTCTTCACACTGCAAAGCTGTTTGAGCTGGGGTTCCCAGGCTGAAATACAACTCTCTTGCCTGCTAGACCTGGCACAAAGGTCCATCATCACTGTTGTCAGCTTGTGAAACCCATTCAGGAACTCCACCTACAACACTCAGAGGTGCATTTTTGGTGATGCAAGAACACATGTCCAGTGTGGATCACATCCCCAAAAGCAGTTGTGCTTGCTTGTTGTGGAAATCAGACGTAGAATATCCCTACTCTATGCTGAAATCTCAGGTTGTATGGAATGCTGAAGCCTTCTCCCTTTTTCCGCATTTCTAGCCCATGTTGTCTCATGATACCACATCCCCATATGAGCTTCCTCCTTGAAGCATGCAAGATTTTCAATCTTATTCCAGAGTCTGAATGTCTACAGGACATTGTATCTTATGCCTAACCAGTATTTTACAAGAAGCATCCTTTCCATGACTAAAGTCACCCTGCATGCCAGTTTATAGCTGATGTCATTTCTGGAGCTAGAGTGGGGGCATCCATTGGTTTTATCTGCCAAAATACATCAGAGAGAAGAAGAAAACAGCATAAATTAAACTAAAAAAATTGGAGTATCTAGTTCATAGTGCACTTCTGAACCATATGTTAGGTTGTAAATGAATGAAGGAGACACCGTCAGACTTTTTACCTAATTACCTCTCAGCTGGTCGAACAAGCAGAGAAACAAATGCTGGGACTTGGCTTTTAGGGAGGCTTTCTGTGCAACAGCTGCATGGGGGCAAAGACCCATCGCAGCAGAACTGGAGCAGTTGGAAGCCCTGTATAGGTTACATTGAAGTGACAGTAGTTGAGGGAGCCTCCTTTATGCTCCATACATTGTGGCATTACCAGCCTGGTCTGGGCAGCTGCAGGTCCATCCCCTGCCAGGGACATTTGGGAATGCCCATTGCTCCTCACATCTTCTGCATAGTCTCCTCCTTGCTGAGATGGTCCCTGTAGGAGAAGAGAACTTGCTTTCCTACCATGCTGGTGGTTATTTGAGATACTTTTACATGTATATCTAAACTGTAAATCCTTGAATAATTTACTAGTTTCCAGGGTTAAGAGGAAGATTTATGATGTCTCCTTCTGGCAGGCAGCAGCTGATCTTGTTTCTCGTAAAAAAACAATTGCAGTAACTCCTCCTTCCTCTGAGCAGCTCCAGGAGCAGCCGCAGTGAGTTAATGTCGCCATGTGGTAAATAGACCTATCTTCTTGTGCTTTACAACATAGCAGAATCTGCCCACTGATCTGATTGCTCTGAATGGTAGAACTGCCTGCCAGGGGAAAAACAGGGGGTCACCCTTCATTTCTGTAGCAGGAGTCACATCCTCCCTACCCATGGAACTGAGCATGTGGCAACTCAGGGCAAAGATTGATTTCCATTGCTTTGCTAGAAAAGGTCCCGATAGGCCTTAAATCAGACTGAACTGACAACGGAGCTTAGCAAAGGCTGGAATCGTTTGTTTTGCAAGTATTTGAGATCTGAATAAAACATAATGGAGACCTGAATCTCAGTAGTTTAGTCATCCAGGCAGATTTTTTTTCCATTAATTAGAAGAAACCAATATAGGTCTATGTAAAGAGTACCTGTGAGATGGTATTCTCCCAGCACATTGCTTCTGCGTGCTGAGCTGCTCTGCACTCAGGGAGGTGGGGGGAATGTCAGCTCTCTGGTGAAGCACTGCACTTGGCTGGCTCGTTCAGCGTAATGGGGAATGGGGCAATGAAGTTTGATGGTAGTCCCCAAAGTCTCCTCTTGCATTGACTTCTCTGTGCATGATTGCAGGATGGATGGAGGTACTCACAGGCTCAGCTTTTCCTTTGATCCTGTGTATTTGGTTTGACTGTGAATCCTGATGCTTTTTTTTTCATGCTTCTCTTTAAAAACACCACCACACTGTAGCAATGTAGCCCTGAGTGAGACGTGTCAGCAGTGTTGGGAGCAGAGCAGTTAGGGCTGGATTTAAATACTCTCTGGTATCTCTTGCCCCATTCCCACTCACAGACTGTCCTCCTGGATCAGCGATACTTTTTCAGGTTCCTCAGATTCACATTTTCTTCTGAGATGGGCCTATGTGGCTTTTGGTTTCATGTAAACTTAGAATTCTGAGTGATGCATCACCAGAGTGAGTGGTGATTGTATGACATGGAGTGTGTCATGTGAATAGTTGGCATGTGCTGTCACCTGCAAGTTCTTGTGAGCAGGAATTGTGTCCAGGAGGCTTTTTTTGAGGGTTGAGGCTTATTTTTAGTCTAAAAGAATGATAAAAAATGAATGGAGGGAATCTTAGCTATGAATTCTGAAGAGTAGGACTCAAGAACCATTACAGCTTTGAACTGCTGGAGAAATCAGTTTTATATCTTTCATAAATCCAGTTTTTAGAGCTGGAGTCAAAGGTACACTCTGCACTAATCCAAACTGGTGTGAAACAACCAGTGCCTGCAGAGTTCATTCAGCAGAGCATCCCCTCCAGCATCCTTCCCCCTCCTTGCTCCCACAGCCCCTCTGCCTTGTTGTGATCCCCTGCTTGCTCTTGCACCCACATCACCAACCCCATAGCTTCTGCCTCGGCCTGAACCTCACTGGGCGCACCAGGCAGGATGCAGACTGGCATTTGAAAAGAAATCCTGTGAATTAATGGGAACATATTGCTATTATTTCGTATAATCACTTTATTTGTAAAGCACATGCTGCAGAGGTACTCCTGCTGTTGAACTCAAAGCAACAAATCTATCTGTATATCACAGTCTATACTACATTATGTGCAGATGAGGGAAGGAAAAAAAGCAATAAAAAAAAATAATAAGAAAGGTAACAATGTTAGCCATTTGAAAACACTCCCAGAAAAGAAAAAGTTTCTAAATTCTTTTAAAAGCAGTGTGAGATTGAAAGAACTGAACTGCAAGTGCATCCATCCTCAAAGTTATCTTGTAAACATCTCCCAGCAGAGGAAGAATTGCCTTTTTTCCAGTGGCTTCCTTCTCACGTTGTTCCTGTTGCAGAAGAGATAATATGAAACCTGGGTGAAATGTCTGGTGTTTGGAAGCTTTTGGGTTTGGTTGGTTGGTTTTTTGTTACTATGGAGACAGAGGCCACAGGGGAGAGGACAGTGCCTCCCTTTGACCGTTCAACAACCAAGAAAAACCACAGTCCCATGGGACATAACAGTCTTTTCAAAGTCGTATATTTGTTCACATTTCTCTGAACATTATTCTTCTGCTCCTAGTGAAGGAGGAAGCTTTGGAGATGAAGAACAGTAGAGAGAAACTGCCATTAAACTCACCAAAAAAAATTTATGTAGCCTTCACCCATGACACCAGTGAGCTCAAAGTAGAAGGGAAATTTAAAACTTTTTAAATTTAAAACTTATTCTTTTCTGAGATCATAAAACAGAAACAAATGGTCTGGCACTGGATGCTAAATTTCTTAAGGAGTTTACTTGAATTAATTAAACTAGTAAACCAATTAATGGATTTTACTTGTAAATTTGTAGAAAATTAATTCTATGCCCAAAGAGTGTTTTAAATCTTCGAAGGAGGCAGCATGCATTTTGTACAAAGCTTGAATTCCCATTTTAGATGAATCCAATTCAGCGCTGACTTAGGAGACACAAGCAATGCATTCATAATGCTTGGACCTTCCTCCAAAACCACCACTTCTCATCAGCAGAATCTGGGAGGGATTTGCAAAACAAAACTGGTGCTGGTTTCCCAGCTCCCAGCCCCTGTACTAGCTCCTAGCAGTGCTGCAGCCTCATATCACACCTCTGGCTTTACATGGACTGTGGATGGACTACCCTCCATGGGTCTCCAACTGGCTTCTTCATCTGCCATCTCTTCCCTCTTCCATCTTAGCCTCTTTAATATGACCCAGTGGTACAGTGGATATGCAGAAAGCAAGTCGAGTAGCTCCAGTAAGCTGTGGATTAAAACTCTGAACATCCTTTGGAATTGCTGAAAAGCAACCAAAGCAAAGTGGAGGAGATTTAAACAAAAGCTAATTTACTTTTCCACGTGGAAACCTTGTTTAGATTCCCTGCCTGGCTTGGAGGTGATGGGGGCATCCTTAGTACCTTGCTCTCTTCACAATCCAAAATGACACAGACATGGAAAGTTCATAATCAAATGTGTCCAGGCTTCTGAAAACATTAAATCAGAAGCAAGCAGGTTCCCTGGGGCTCTCGGTGGTTATTTCTTCCCTTCTTTCCTGGCAGGTAAATCCATGTTGTTCCTCTGATCTGGCACTTGGCATCCTTTGAATTTGGGGTGGTGGTCTGTCCCACTCCTGCCTAACCCAAGTGGATGCCAGCTTTGCCCAGTACCACCCACACTGCTCTGCCTCAGCTCCAAGGGGAAGCGGAGCTGCAGACCCATGAGAAATGGGAGCATTTTGAAGAGGAAAATGGCAGAGGAAAAAATTAGCACTTGCACTGTGATGTTTTTGCTGTTTGTTAATAAACAAGCTGCTTCAGGGGCAGGAGAGGCTTTGAGCATTCCTTATTTCTCTTTCATTTAAGTTGTTGGGGTTTTTTTCTTGCTTTATGTGTTACAGGAGATTTGTAATGTCTTCCCACATGTTGAGTTTCCCTTATTTTCATAAGAGCATCTATGGAATAATTCCTCTGGAGCTCTCAGCAATGTGCTACTGGGCTGATTTAAACATCCAGAAACACTTCAGGGATGCAGGGTGGATCAGCAGCTCATTGGGAAGGAGTTGTGTTAATTAGGAACGGGGCTGCTTCCTCCTACAGAAGCAGAATGACTTCAGGGATAAGTGTTTTTATGGAGAGAAAGCCCTTGAGCTCTTCTGCCACCCACAACCTGGGTGGCAATGGCAACAGTGACCCTTCCATGGGCACCTCAGTTCTGCAGTTGTGGCACCTGTGCAGCCTCTTTTCCAGGAAGGTCAAACCCCTCATCTCCCCACCGCCTCATATGTCAGCAGGGGAGGGGCCTGTGCAGGGACACTGGAAAGGCACAACTTAGTAACAGCCTGATTATGGCATGTGCCAAACTCTTGCACCTCAGTGGATGACATGTCCTTGATTACAGGCAGATCCATGCTGGAGGAGGGTGCAGGACTCTCTCCTGCGTCATGGGAGGTGAATTAAAAATCTGCTGTATTAATGGGCTTGTTCTTCTGTCTCCTCAGGCCTCCAGCTCCTCCGGTGGAAAAATGCAGCTTCTGGAAACTGAGTTCTCACGAACTATCCATGAGCTCATCGAACTCCACCTGCTGCGCCAGGACAGCATCCCAGCCTTCCTCAGTGCCCTCACCCTTGACCTCTTCAGCCGCCAGACCATTGCTTAGTATCCCACTACTGCCAGCCACGTGTGAGCACTCCTGGACAATACAGTTGAGGACAAATTCTCCCCTCCTTCCCACCCTAAATCTGTGGTATTTTATTACTTCTGTTTTGCAGGGAACTCCTCCTTCCCCCTTCTTTCATGCTGATTCCCAAACTCCATCAGTTCTTCTGAAAAGCATAATTTTCTTCCTGTGGGAGGGCAAGTCTAGCTCCATCCCAGGGCTCTCCTATGCCAAGACCCAGTTCCTGCCTTTGAACTGGGAAATGTGTTCATCACTGTCTCAGCATCTCTCTGGGAATATGGTAGGCACTGCTGGTGTGAGAAGCCACAGCATCACCATTTGCAGTTTTTTCCAAAAAGATCCTCCAAATCTCTCCTTAGCAGAGATGAGCCTTGTGGGAGGCTTCATGCCTCCATGGTTGTGTTCTCCTAGTGGGTGCCAAGGGGCTGGCTAGTCCCTGAGGACAGGGACCTGGAAAGATTCGGTCATAAGTAGCAGGTTCTTTGTGGATACCTTCTGCTCTTGCAAACAGTTCATCACTCAACAGGGTTGAAATTATTTTCAAGATAGCCAGTTACTCGAGGCAGACAAGCACAAGCATAAATGACCATTGAAGACCCCATCCCCATGTTGACACCTATGTTGTGTGATGTGCTCAGATGTCACTAGTGTGCTTTGTGTTCCTTACCGAGACTCTTGGGCTCTTGGTTACCTCAGGACTGTGGAAGGTGGGAGTGTGGTCACTGCTGCTTTAGCCTACTGCCTACCACCAAGCTGTGGGTACCTTGCTCACCTTGCTGGGGATCTCCTTCCTCCTCTCCTCTGTAGAGGATGGAGCACTCCATGAAGTCTGACATTTTGTGTTACAATGGATGTAGTTCTATTGTAGGAATAAAGTATCACTTCCCAAACTGCATGTGTGGCTCCTTTATTTGGTATATACACTATGGTCCCCCTGTGCTCTCCTACACATAAAGCATGAGAATAAATCACCCATCAATGGCCTAATGCTGGCACTGCTTTGAGAAGGGAGGAGGTTATAATCTCAGTTTTTCCAGGCAAGTCTCATTTGTGCTGTAAAGCGGATTCGTTTGCCATGAACTTCTGTGTATATTGATTTTCCACTTGATATCAGCAAGAACACACTTCCCAAGCTTGGAGGAAAGGTAGCAATAAGCAATCTAGAAAGCTAGCTTAGATGCTTACAGTGGCTTCAGCATGGGCCATTCATGCTGGAATCACTCTGGGACCCGTGTCTACAGCACAGGAAATAGATGTTTTAGACCAAACTGATCAGAGGTGGAGGGACAAACCTGTGCTCTGGGGAGGCTGCAGTCTCTCTCCCCATAGGGCTTGCACGGAAATGCAATAGCAAAAGTTTGGTGTTTTCTATTCTGCTTGAAGAAGTCCTGGTGAAAGATGAATTGCCTGACATGCTGTGCCAGGGGAATGCTGCCTGATTCATATGCGCGATGTGGCACCAAGAGTCTCCTTCCTCAGTCATGAGGAAAATGAATCATGACGTCAGCCACGCTCAGCTCCTCCGCCAACACAATAGTGGATCCTGGCTGCTTCCGAAATTTTTTCTCTTGGCTCCTCACAGGAGAAATGAAGTAATTAATAAGTTTACAATAAACCCTCTATCTTAGCAAAACACGGGTGAGGCGAGAAGCAATGCTGGAGAGTGACAAGGGAAAACACATTCTTCGCATTGGAAAGTTGCCTCCCAGGAGTAAAAGGATAATAGGTTGGGGTAGAAAACAGAGTAAGTCTTCTGAGGCACCTTCAGTGGGGAGGAGAGACAGATGAATTACCTCTCTGCACCCTGTTCTCCCAGCAAGACTGATTTGTTCAACTAATTTTAATTTGGCATCATGACTAGGAGAGGTGCCTGGCTAGATGTGCTAATGTGGTGCGGTGCCTGGTCCCACTCATGGCTTGGGAAGCTGATGGGGTAACTCCTGCTTTGGCCAGCAGCACCCCCACACGGCTCATGGTATTAATGCTGTTGCACAGTGGACAGGCTTGAGCACTATGTGAAACTGAGGCTTTTGGGAATCTTGGTTGATTGAAGGTTGACTGATGGAGCCCTGGAAGCATTCATGTGGAAGTGTAACTGTTACAAAGCCACCCGGGCTAACTGTGGGACATGGGCTTGTGGTTAGGCGTGGTGAATTAGAGCTGAGATTCTACAATTTCTAGCTCCATCATCAAGTCCAGGATGAAACCTCAAACATACAGCTGTACCCATCTCTGCTGCCATCATTATACTGCTTGACTCAGCCATGACAGCACTGTGAGGAGTAATTGCGATGCTGAATTTCACAGTCATTGCTCCTTCTGTGCCAAGCTACATGGGGCTCAGCAGCCCATCATGGAGCCCTGCCACCATGTTCACTGCCCCTCACATCCCCCCCAAATGGACGCAGACCTCAGGGGCAGTGCAAACAGGGGCTCTGGTTGCCACCGATGATACAGGAGATTTCAATCAATCCAGGTGGTGAGGGCACAAGTCACACCTGGCTTAATCTCATCACTTGAAAATCTCCAGCCCCATTCACAGAAAATCCTTTTAGAAAATCTTGGGAGATGGGTAATACATTTGCAGTTGGTTGGAGGGGAGAGATGAGAGTGTTAACAAGTGTGTGTGTGCTCGCTGGGTCTCCATGCACGCTTGCTAGGTTTATGTGCTATAAGCAGTAAAAAATGATTTATTAATGCACGGCTGGGGGACTGTGTGTGTCAGAGCACTGTCTTGTTTGCAGTGATGCTTGAAGCTTCCTTTCACTCAAACTGCTTGTGAGCCCCCACTCCTCTACTGATCAACCCTTTTCATCTGTGTGCATATATAAATACCAAGCAGGGGCAGAGAGCTGTCAAGTACTGCCATACGGTCCTTGAAAGCAGCAGAGCTTTTGGCTAAGGCAGATGCTGTGAAGTTCATGCCTCTCCTAAGGTCACTTCTCTGAACCTGGAGCCTTTTGCTCCTGCTTTGTGTCTCCTGGCTCTTTTGGCATCATTGCATGTTGTTTCCATGAGCCTTGGTGTCCTGGAAGTGTATGATGACTGAGAAGAAACTAGGGGAACATTTTTTGGATGAGCCATGCAAAGCTTGGCTTTCATAGATGTTCATTATGAATCTTCTCTATGTAACTCTGTAGGAGGAAGGGAAGGAGAAAGGGGAAAAGCATGAAACTACAATAGAGGTGGGTACCTAGGGAGCAAAGAGAGCTGGGGATGGATGAAGAGGAGGAAACAGGATGCTGGACAGAAAAGGAAGCCACAGTTTTTCAACTAAAGAATATCCATCTTCTGCTGACAAACTGTTGACGTTTCCAGAGGCTGTGTGGTAACCTGGGTCCCAGCTCTCCCCACCATGGTGTCTGGAAAGTCAATGGTTTTCCCTCACATCTCTGGCCCCAGCAGGCCTTCAACTGGAAACCCCCTCCTTTCCTCTTCACCTCTTCATGGAGCAGCAGCTGCTGCCTCAATGCACATCTCACAGCCCTCCAAATGACAATATCACTTGCCAGTCATGGCCTCCCAATGCTGGGCAGCAATGAAGGGTATTTGACCCTAAATACATCCCCACAGGCGACCCAGATGGGTGGGGTTGGACACAGTATCTTGCAGCTACGCACCAGCATTGCTCTCAGCTTTTCATCTCTCCTCTCTGCTCACTCCAATGCGCCAAAGGAACATGGAGCTGCACCCACCCTTGTCATTTCCCAACCCCAGCAGTGGGCTGCAAAACAGCTGGGAATGGTGTGAGTTGGACTGTCAGGCAAACATATCAAAATAAGCCTTGGGGAAGAGAGGCTAAAGCCTTCCTAGGATATCTCCAAGGTAATGCCAGGTAATGCCAGACACAGCCAGGGCAGATTAGGTTCTGTTACAGCTTTTAGCTGTTCAAAGATGTTGGGAAAATGGTGACAGCATCAGATTCCAGGTGACTGTAGGTAAGGAAGGCACATTCTTGAGGAGGCAAGTGTAGTAGCTGGGGTGGGTAGAACAGGCTCTCCACCCTGGTGTAAATCACATTCATGCTGCCTGCTGTGACAGGAGATCCAGATTTAATAGCAGTGATGCTAAAAGTTGCATGATATTTAAAAGCTACAAAACGCACCCACTGTGATCAGGGAAGGGATATTAGATAAATAAATAAATAAATAAGATCTGCAAAGCTCTTTCACAGTCTTTTTTAAATATTAAAATCCCATCTTTCCCAACAGGAAAGCTTTTTTCAGGCCAAGAGGAGTGACTGAACGGCATCTGATGATATCGCATTGACACAAGTGTCTAGAAAAATAGGGTAGGAGTGTGTGATCTGTTCTGTAAAAGGAACCCAAGCTAATAGGAAATATGCTGATGCTACTTTTAATTTCATGACTCAGGTTTGCTGTAAAATTGATGGGAGTGTGTGTTGGAGCTTGGTTACATTAAAACAGTTCTCTGCTGCTTGGGATTTTTCCATTTCTTGCTTCTCTTTGGAGGGATTATTACTCTAAATTTTTTTTTTTTGGTTGGTTGTTTTTTTTGTATCTCTGGGGGCTCATAGATGTTGTTTGAAGGGACATGGGAGCAGTTTGGCATCCAAAGGAAACTGGGGATTTTTACTTCAGAAACATCCTGTGTAGAAATCGCTGGCCAAAGCCTTCAGTAAGGGACTGTTGGCCACCCTGGCCCTGGGCAGCCATCCCAACAGCTTCTCCTGCTCCTCCCACCCATGGTGGCTGGATATCCAGCCTTCTTTATGTGTGTGTTTTCCCTCAAAGCAAACAGAAGGGACAAAACAGAAGGCAAATACATTTTAAAGGAAACACTGATGTGTTAAGGTGCACAAATGCAGCTGAGGACTTGGGAGAAGTCCCTTTCTTTGGTCTCAACCCAAACCATGTTCCCTTACCAAAGGACATTCCTTCAGGTTGTGTCAGTTCCCCAACATAGGATAAAGCATCTCCTGTCCCCTTCACCTTTTCTGTGGTGTTTCCTGGACCAGGCTCCAATGCTGATGAGCTTATTAGTGTTGCTAATTTTACCTAATGCTGCTTCCTTCTCTTTGTGACAGGTTGTGATGTTTTGAACTCTCCAGCTGAGTAATTGAGTTCTCTTTAATATTCCCTGTTTTACTTTGAATTTTCTTTGTAGGCTGTTGCTTGTTGTGGTTTTGGTTGTTTTTCTTTAATTCTCCCACTGCCTCTTTTTCCTTTCTGGTCCCTCCAATGCCTCTTCAACCTGGAACAAAGCCAGAGACCATCAGGAGGTCATTGAAACACAGACGGTTGTTAGATTTAAATAAGGACTAGATAATTTTATGACCATTAACAAGACTCACTGCTATGCAAGCTAAAATAATAAGGGCAATCATATCTCATGGTTCAGGGAGCAAGTTGATTGCCTGTAGGGACTGCGAAGGTAATTCTGCATCCCTGCCTTCCTCCAAAATATGATACAGTTGACAAGGTGTATCAGACAGGTCAAAGGGTAGGAGGACATGCAATGCACAGGTCTTGGCTAGAGAGTAAGAGCAGCTCCTTTATCGCCTCTGTGATCATGCTTCATTTATATGGTGATCAGAAACTTCTGGTATCAACATGATGGAAAATGTTATTCAGACAGGTGAAAGGTTCTAAAGGTTGGCAAAGGAACCGTTCTTCTCTACATGATCATCTACTAAGTAGCATTTGTGCCATACGAGTGCAGTCACTTTGTTTTGCTGGTGATGGTGGCTTGTTCATCTGCCAGGCTGTCCCCATAACCACTGACCAAGAGCATGACTCCCTATAGAGAAATTAAACTGCACAAACCTCACATAGGTTCTTTGGTTTGGAGGTGCCTTCCACCCTCACCTGACTGTGGGATGCCTGAGTGAGACCAGCCTTATATGTAGTGGGGTGATGGCAGATCGTACTGTCCCTCTTCTACCCCTTCTCCCTGTCTGTGGCTCCTCCAGCTCTTCTGGGTGTATGTGTCTTTCCAGAGCTTCTTTTGGGAGTCACCTCCAGCCCTTGGGTATGTACATGATCAGCTCCTGCTCTGATCCTTCTGTTCGGAGGCAGGGCTGCCCCTGAATGTCGTGCTCTGAAATGACAGCTCATCTTGCTGTGAGTCCTTGGAGGGGAAGGAGCAACCCTGGAGAGGTGGCAATGGTGAGGAATGAACCAAACCCACAGCAAATGGAGCTTCTCTCCCTGGCAGCTGCACTGAGGCAAGAAGGAGAAAGAAAAGGCCCCCAGATAGCACCGAACTCTTGTGTGGATCCATCCTGCTGGCAACAGATGTCTTTGGGTAAGTCTAGAGGTAACACTAGCACTTTGTTTTGACACTGAAGTCTCCTGCCCAGTGTACCAGTGCCCTGAACAGAGCATCACCTGTGTGCTTCCACCCAGGCTGTGGGACTGCTTGCCCTTTACAGAGGTGATACAGGCCTGCTGTGGCATGCTGCCATTCCTGAGCTGCCAGCCCAAGGTGAGGATTATAGCTCTGACAAATACTTGTTAACTTTGCTAACTCATTAGGAAACACCAAGTGCAGAACAGATCTTGAGCTTGCTAATGACTGATTTTAAGGGATCACTGTGGTGGTAAACTATAATTAACAGTCTAGAGCAATATTTTTTTCTTTAATTACACCCAGACAGAGCTGGGAGGCATGGGAAGGGTTATAGTCAAGTCAGGAGCCACCAGCACTGACTGCCCAGCTTCGGTGGGAGACCCCAAGGGAGGTTTGTGTGGTGCAGACTGAGTTGGTTTGGTTGCCATCTCCCAATGTATGCTGGCCACAGTCATGAGCTATAGGGGGTCACATCTTGTATCTCCATTTGCTCTCCCTGTGTGGGTGTGGAATAGTAACTTGCAGGTGCCTCTGCAGAGTCTTGTTCCTGCCCTGTGCAAAGACCCATGACACCTGCAACACCCATCCAGCCTGGCTGTGCCTCCTCTTCCTTGCTTCTCTCCTTAGGAGGACAATGATGGCTCATGGGCCTGAAGCAGAGATGTTCCCAAGGTGAGAAAGACAGAAGACCCATCAAAAGCCACAGCTTTTCCACATGCACCCCATTTCCATCACTGCTATTGCCCAACTTCTGGGTTAACTCTGGCCTTGCACAGTCCCTGATTCCTGTAACCAATGTTAACTGTAACGAATGATTGTGTCTTCCTTGTTTGTCTCCTCTTTAGTGTAACACTGTAATTAGCTTAATTACCAACAGATTTTTTTTTTTTTTTTTTTTTTGGTAACTTAAAATGGAAATTAAATTTTGCACCAGGTTTTACAGGCTGTTAACGGGAATCGAATAATCAAGCCTGACTCCAAGTCCTTAAAAATGAGTATTAAAAAAAGGTCTGAATTTGCATATTCATGTTTTTAATAGGGTTCAGAAGGTATATTTTCAACTGATGAAAAGGATTAATTAAGCTTAATTTGCATAGGAAGAACAGTTTAACCCCTTGCATCCTGGCAAGGCAGAAACTGATAGTTGGAACACCATGGTTTGGTAGTGGAGAGGCACATGGGGCAGTGCAGCACAGAGCTGAGAGCAGTGCCCTGTGGAGAATCTTCCGCCCACTCAAGTAGGACTGGCCCTGGGGGAAATCCAGGATCCCAGAATAATCCCAGCGTAGTTGGTCCTCTTGTGCCCACAGCTACCTCTGGGTTTGGCCTCTGTCCCTCTGAAATGGTGGTTTGTGATGTGGGTATCCTACAGCAATGCCACCACGTCGGGCCTTGAGCAAAACATGCAGCTCCTCCCAGGATGAGCTGGGCTGTGCAGCTCTGACACAGTTTTAAGACATAGTTTTGGTAAACCAGCTCTGTTCCCCGAGCTGTCCACATCAGGGCTGCCTGAAGCCAGCACAGATTTTGAGCAGCCATGGCTGGTGAGTATACCAAAACTTCCATCTCCAATTCCTTTTTTTTTCATCAGTGAGGCTGATGCTGGTCATGGGTTAAAGATTCTATAGGAGCATCAGACCAGGATAAGACTTGGTGTGTCCTGTCCTGCTCTCAGCCATCACTCTGAGGTTCTGCTCAGGAGGTGACAGCATCCCAAAAGCCTGGGACTCATGCAACTTCAGGGGAAGGGACATGGAACTGTCTTCACCCTAAATGCCAGATGGCACCCCTGGCACAGAGAAATCAGCAGGGTCTTGCACAGATCTAGCCAGTTGTGATCTAAGAAAAACATTTAAACCCTGTCTGGAAAGCAGAGCAGGAATGTGACACTTCCCAAGGCCTTACAAAGCTGAGAACAGAGCACAGCTTTGAATTAGTGCCTGAATGTTGCTAAAAAGTGGGAGAAAAAAAATAATCAGGCAATCATTTTGCTTCAGCAGGTGGTGTGCTGCGTTCCCCTTGTAATGCTTTGGTGGCGTGTGTTGCTAATTATTTTTCGGGTTGAATTTGCTGTGCACAGCGCACGGGGTTCATTAGACAGAGATGGCTTTGAAGTGGCATACAGAATTAATGCTGGCATATGTAAATGCTTCTTGTGCCATGAAAAAAGCTGTCTATAAATGATGCATGAGGTCCAGTGAGAGAGATGCTTACTTTGTTTATACACACCCATTGGGCTTCATTTGGGCACAGGAATATCAGCAGTGTCTTGCACGGCCCATATATCTGCTACCCAGCTGTGCGTGAGCATTTGGCAGAAGGTAACATGGCATCCTTCACATACTGCACCCAAAATTTCCTCTGGTCAGAAACACGTGTTAGTGACACATCAAGGCTGCTGCTGTCTCTGTGCTGAGCATCTTCCCAGGTCCCTCAGATTATGAGAAGGATGTATCCTGCACTGTAAATCATTGAGATCCTGACCCATATGCCTCACTCAAATAAAACCTGACTTAGGGGAGAGGTGCTTAGTGGTAGCAGTGGTTTAAGGAGTCCCTATTCACCTCCTTCTGCTCTCACCTGTCTCACCCTCATCCCAGCACAGCACCCATAGGGCCATGATAGCAGCAGAGTTGGGGAACTCATTACTTAAGATGAAAACCTGAAGAAAGAGAATGAAACACAAAGCCCACGAGCATGGCTGAGAAAATTGCCTGGGGCAAAAAAACAGGAGAAAGTAAGATCCTTCATCCCCTGACTCCACCAAAGGCTTTTGATGATGGCATTGCTGCTGCTGACATGTCCCAGAGAAGCTGAGTTCAGCCTTGAGCTCAGGTCTGCTCTTGAGGGTGTGTATTTTAGCTCAGCAAATGCTCTCAGACAGAAATACTTGTGCAGATCTTCTATAAAACAGCAGGATCCCTCTTGGACCACCCAACATCGAAGTGGGGAAATAGCTCCCCAACATTCTCTAGGAGCAATTCACTGCTTTGGGGTTGGGTAGGATCATGAGTCAACCGCTGCCCTCTCCTGGCAGGTGCCCCAGCAGCTCATGAGTGAGGTGGAGACAGTTGCACAGTCGGGGATGGCTTGTGGGATCCAGCTGTGTAGCCTCATGGAGACATCCCTCCAGCATGGGGCTGGGACACCTGGAGCAGGACCTCTGGGAGACCTGTGCCATGGCAAAGCAGAGTCTGGAACATTACTGCACCAAAAATAGGTTATCTCTATGAGGGTAGCTGAGCATCTGCACAGTTCTCCTCTGAAGTGATGAAGCCAGTGGCCGAATGGCTTTATCCTGATAAGAGTTGCCCTTTAGGCCTGACCAGGAACAGCCCCAAGACCTTTGGCCACTCCCTGACAACTGAGGAGTGTGTGTGGGGCAACTGCTTGGACGCTTATCTGCTCCTCTGCTGCTGCTGCCAAGAAAACAGGCTGGAAATCACTGAGGTGCAACTGTGTCATGTTTTCTCTGCAGTGTTTACAAAATCACTTGCTCATCAAACACAAAAGGAACTGTTTACTTTTTAAGCAAAACAAACATAAAATACCTCCATCTTTATTGCCGTTCAACAGGCTGCTTTGTTCCCTCAGCCTCTGCGCTTGCCAAGGCAACAGGGCTGTGCAGATGGAATCTCTCTGAGCCCGAATCACCCACATCATCCACACATAGGCAAGTGCTCACACTCCTGCCCTGTGGACACACTATCCATGCTCATACAGACAATGGCACAGGACCAGTTCCCAGTCAGGAGACACCATGTTTTGGAATTGTTGGCGAACTAGACCCATCTGTGATGTGCTTCCCAGTCAGACCTCCACATGAGCTCCCTGTCATAGGTCTGATCTGGACAAGCTGAAGGTGAGGAAGGAAGGAGCCAATTGGGGAGCTGTCACCAAGTACTGAGGTGGTGTATTTTTCTACTCCCAACTGGTTATTTACCAGCTTGCTGGAGAGCAGCAATCTCTTCCTTGTGCCTTATTGAGAAGCTCAACTGTGAAATAACTAAATGAACCATCCCTTTTTATTAGCCTTTGGACTCAGCAGAGGAGCAATCAGTTAATGGCTGACCAGTTTTTGAAGATGCTAAGCACACTGCAAGTGCTAAGTATTATTATTTTCTCTGCAATGCTTTTTTATTTTTTCCCTCTGAATATTCAGTTTAAATAACCCTTTCAATTACATTATCTGGTTTCATGCATTCTGCTCAGATTAAATGTGGTGCTGCTTTCAGTTCCCTCACCTCAGTGGTTTCCGGGTCTCTTCAAGCTTCTTCCTAACCTTTGCCTCTCAATCCTGGACTTAAACAACCTTCGTTCTGGGTCCAGCATCTGCCTCTGCTTTGCTTTGGCTTCTTAAAATCATATGTATCCGCGTCACTTCCCCACAGACACTTCGATCTCTGGCTCCTTGTTTTTGCATATTTATTTTTCTTTTTTAATAGGGGAACATTTTGCACCTTTCCCTTTCCTTACAGCTAAATTAGCTCCCTGGATATGCTGTCTCCTCCTACTTGCTGGCATCTTCCTACATTGCCTTGTGCTGTTTTTGTTTCATCATCTTTGAGTAAAGGCCAAAGACCAGCTGCCCAAAGGAGAGTTTTGTACCCTGGTGCCAGCCAAACTACCTTGTCTCACCTGGAAATTTCCAGCTGTGTACATCTATGACTTTATAGAAGAATGGGACTGGCTCAGATTTCACAACCTGTGGGAGAATCCTCCCCTTCTCCTCACAGCTCCAGCGGAGCAAATGGTGAAGTCCTTCACAGAAACTGATGGGCTGTTCTGGCTGTACTGATCTCCAAAGCCAGCCTGGGGCAGGGATTTCCCAGTCCCTTCAGCCAGAGGAGCCTCCTGGCTGTATCAGAATGGGTTCAGCCATCTCTCGTGGTGAGGGGCATCTCTCAGCTGTGCTCCAGCACCTCCATCTCTGCTTCTCTGCTCTCCTGATAGCTGTGCCAGGACCTACCTGATCTCCAGGATGGAATGATGAGATGAGTGGGAGATCACAAACCAGCTCCTGTCTCATCTCACTCTCCTTCCCAGCTGCAAACTCCATCGTAGGAAACAGGTTTGAGATGGCCACGCTGGGCACCTGCCCTCCCCAACCTCTTCTGTCACGTCTTACCCCCAGGCCTAGTGTCTGACACTGTCTGTCTTTTAGGAGCTGTGATCACCCTGCAAAGCTGGATGAGGCTGTGGAGCAGCTCAGTCTTGTCAAGCTGTCAGCACATGAGGGATTTCTCATCTGTAGGTCTGTCATGCTTCTGCCCAGGATTTCCCAGGCAGAGATGTATGCATGTGAACTCTGGAGTGGGTGGTAGTGTTGTTACAGCCAGAATGATCTAAGGATATAATGGAGATAAGGTTTCTTTGCAGAGTACATCTCTTATTGCAACCTGAAATGGCTGGGGGAAAAAAACACCAAACCACAAGAGCCTTTGTGTCTGCAAAGATTTTCTCATACTGAACTGAGCTGAATGTATCAGGAGTGTTTTGGATGAATAGTGGCAGAAGGTTTGTGCCCATATACATTGTGGCCACTTGACTGGGGGTGTTGCTGGCTCTGCCAGCCCCTTGGAGCAACTCCCAACAATTGCTGTGGTCCTGCCCCTCAAATCTTACTGCAGCTCAACTCCCACCCAGGTGGGGCAGGAGGGCATGTTTGGGACAAGCAGGCTTTAAGCCCCAGGTGCAGAGAGGGTGAACTGTGGTGTCTTGGCTAAGAATGTGGTGGAAGGAGGTTAATTAATTTAGCTGCATTGCATGAAGGGTGCCGGTGTTTACTTGTGAAACCACAGATGAGCTTTCCCAATACCCCAAGAGGGCTCCTGCTGCTCAGATAGGCTGGGTAGCTCTAGACTGAAGGGCAGGAGATGCCCAAGGAGACCTCTGCTGTGTAAAAGCAATGCTGAGAGAGAGGAAAAGATTTGAGGCCCTCAGCAGAGACAAGCTTTGGTCACCACACACAAACATTGAGGCATCCCTCATCACACCCCTGCAGGTCAGGGTAAGCTCATGCGAGGACAAAGGAGGCTGTGTCAAGGCTGGAAACTGTGGTGGAATGAGCCAGACCAGAGGTCTGGGAAAATAGAAGAAGGAAGGCAAAATGGGATGGGAGGAAAGTGTGGATGTATATGGGGCTGATCACTTCCTTTCACAGCTGGAAATACTGAAGCATATGACAGACCCAGAAGGTTGCCCAGGAGATGAGCAAGGCAATGCAGAGGACAGCACTTGCAAAGCTTAATGGAGAAGATAGGCCAGGAGAGAAGAGCTCATTACAAAAGGGCATTGCATGGTGAAGAGAGGAGAGGATATAAACTATGAGAAAGCTGATAAATGGAAATCTTTTAGTCCCAAAGAAAGCAAAGATGGAGCACATTAATGAGCTCTTTAATGGCAAGGCAAGTAAAGGTGAGCAGCAAATGGCTATTTCCAAACAGCTGAGCTGAGTGTGAAAACACAGATGTTGGTGGGATGCGAGAAGCAAATGGCACATAGAGGAAGAACAGTGCAGTCCATGTCGTTAATGCTTCCACTGAGTAATTAAAGAGACACACACATGCAAACCCAGAGACCACGCAGAGTCTTTCCATTACTCTGTAGGGTTAGAGAAGTTGCAGAGGAAGGGAAACAGGCATTTCACATCCATTTTGGACCAAATGAAAGGGCAGCAAAACTAGGATAAAAATTAACATCCTGGTTGGCTGCTCCCCAAGTCATGAAAATGCACAGTCTTGATCTTCAGCGTCTTCTCATCCCTTGTACAGAAGAAATTCAGTGCAGAAAACTTGCTTCACTCTGGATCACGTGGTTTCCCTTCATTAAGTACTGGGTGAGGATAGATTGGAATGAGCAAAACTCTCAAGGCGATGTTTGGATAATCACTAGCACTCTTCTGGTGGTGCTGGTGAGCTAGCTGAGGAGCTACACCAGAAGTGTAGGCAAATTCAAGTGAAGCCCAAGTCACTGCTGCAAGCCAAGGAGTAGCTGTTGGGTTGGTTTCTCCAACACCACCAACCATGGCCACCATCACCTTCACTGCCTTCAGGACCTCAGGGAATTGGCTGGCAGCAGTGGCTTGGAGTGAAGGAACAGAAATGTGCTATACAGCATTCTCTAAAGAACAATTTCATTTCCAGACATCTACCCATGTAAACCAGCTTAGAGACCCATGATGGTAAGACTCTGGTGAGTAAATAGGGAGAAAACAGATGGAGGAGAGGGCCAGGGCACAATGATCATGGAGCCAGGCAGTGTTGCAGCCACACTACTGCAGACCTGTTCACACCCCCTGCACATTTAAGTCAGAATTGGAGCTTTTCCTAAATAACCCCTTCATTTCCTGAAGCCCCTCTCCTCTGCTCCTGACCCATCCTTCATCTATCCATGTGCTCGCAGCTCCAAGCCTCGGGGTGGTGGCACTGTCCCCACAAGGCACTGCAGAGAAGGACAAGGTGTGCACCAAGAAGAAGCCAAAGCCAAGGTGAGTAGGTCTCAAAATGAGCAGGGAGGGTGCTGCTGCACCCAGGTGGTGCATTGTTGGTCCTCTCTCTGCTAAGCACTCACAGATGTAAATAAATTCTGACTTGGGCTCCCAAATTCCTGCTCTGCTGGATGCACTAAAAATAGCCCAATGCAGGCAGTGTGTGCTGGCTTCCATCACCCTCATTGATCTGCTGCTTTTGGGTCTTGTCCAGCAGCACTGCAGTGCACCCCTCCACAGCCTGTGGTCTCACCCAGAGGATTTGTATGATTGGGCCACCTCTACTGCACTGTCTTCCACCCTTGCTAACACTCTCCTCCTGTGAATGAGGTGATTTATTGCTCCAGAGAAGACAAGCAGCCAGCAAGTGGGGAGTTTGTGTCACAGCTCCTGATTTCTGCAGAGCCACATCCACCACAGTGATGAGTTGGAAGGTCTTGGGCAACAGAGCCCTTGGTTTGTCAAGACACAGCCCCAGTTCAGGGAAGGACTTATCTCAAAATGGGGCAGAAGGGAGTATTTGGAGAGGGGTTAGCTGGGGTGACTGGGAGTGAGGTAGCATGCAGCTGGGGAAGCCAGCTGGGGTGACTGGGAGTGAGGTAGCATGCAGCTGGGGAAGCCAGCTGGGCTGCTGGAGCTTGTGACCAGGGCCCTGCTCTGACAATGGCCCTATGCATCATTTGGGTGTGGACACATGGGCTGACCCATAAGCATCAGTGGGGCTGGAAGAGAGATGGCCACAGAGATGCTTGTGGCCCTAGGAAAGGGATATGGTTTAGTTGAGGTCTTGTCAATGTTAGGTAAATGATTGGACTAGATGATCTAAAAGGTCTTTTCTGTGAAGGTCCCACCACCCAGCAAGCACTGCAGGTGACTGGCTTGATTTGAGTAGAGCCACCATAGTGTGGCTGTTGTCATAGTCCGGGTGATGAACAGGGAGCACCTTTTTGCTGTAAGGGCCCCCATGCATCCTTGCAGATGTCCTCCCATGGGATCTGTACTCTCTTTCATTGCAGACTCAGCTGAAGCCAGCAGGAAACTCAAATGCCAGCCTGAGGTCATGTTTGACACCTCCAACAGCATCATCTGTGAAGAAGGAGGCAGCCACTAGTTCTAGGGCTGCCACATCCCTTCTCATATGCTTTGCTACCTCCAGGGAGGAATCTGGCCAGGCAGTGTATGGTGATGTCACCACTGACATCCTTGTTGCTCCATGTCAACACTGCCCTTCCCACAGGCCACATTTTGAAACACATGGATGCAACTGGTATGTGCACCAGGGCAGGTGGGTGTCTCAGAAGCAATGGGCAGAGATGGTTCTGACCTGACTTACAGGCTTTTAAATAATATCCAGGTTCTAGATGTCACATGGGCTTTGCAACATAAGGCAGGGCCCTTTGCTGACTCTGGACTAGAGCGAGAACTGAGCTGCAGGAAACTTGGTCTTGGATTTATGTTCAACAAAAAGCCACCTTTGCTAAGATGCTGGGGGAGGAATCAAAGATGGGGTTTAGTCCTGCCTTGGTTTTGCCTGTGAAGACCAATGGTTTAAAAACAACAGCAATTTTGTGGACACACAAAGGCCATCAGCAGGATGCATTTACATATGGCCCCAAGGGGTACCATCATCCTCTAGGAGGAGGATTCCAATACAGCATCTGTAGGTTGTGGGCAGCCAGCCCTGAGTGGGGCTGGGAACGAGCAATACAATGTGGGGGTTAAAGGGCCACTGGTGACTGTCCAGCAGCGAGGAGTGGAGAGCAGGTGTATTCCCTTCCTCACCCTACACACAGCTCGGAGAGACTGCGGAACAGGAGTGCTCATTCTCTTGCGGCTCATTCAGACATCCTGGAAAGGTGACAGTGATGACAGGCAGTGCAATGTGGCCACAGGCATCTGCCTTTGAATCTCTCCAGGAGCATTTCCTGGGATCAGGCACAAATCCCTTCCACTTCAGTCAGCAAGGAAAGTTCTTGGAGCAGTGTGGGGCAGAATCAGCAATGGGTCCCTTTGCTCCTTCTCTCTGTTTCATTGCTAGAGTGAAACATCTTCCATCTCTTAAAAAATATCCCTCAGAGCAGCTTTGCTCAATGCCTCCAAGGGTCTCTCTGGGGGCCTACAGCTTGTCCCATGCTGGGCAGAGCTGCTCCCACCACCTCTGCTTTCCCCTGCCTCTGCACTCCAAGCTTCTCCCTGCCTTTCATCCCTCTCCTTTCCTTTCTTTTTCCTTCCCTTTGTTCACAGTCTCCAGTGACAGAGCCCAGGCAGCTGCAGGAGTGGGACATGGGAACCTTTGCATCCTCCAGTGCTGGCAGTGCTTTTCTGTGCTGGATCCCAGTTCACTGGTCCCCACTGTCCCTGAAGGTGGGGCAAAAAAAAGGATAAACCTTTCCCTGGCCTATTTGTCCAGACATGTCTTTCCCACGACCTCTCCTTTCTGCTTGTCAAGGAGCCCTCTTGTTTTGGATGGGTCTGGGGCAGTAGGCACAACCTGACTGGACAAGGTGTTATTTCTCTTTCCAGAAGCAACCTGAGAGCTTTGGTGAACAGGAGACAAAGAAGAAAAACACTCAACAGGTCACAGGTGGTGAAATTCTCCCTTTGTCCTTGGAGGGCTCTGTAAAGTAGCTGCCTTGGGGGATGAAGGATGCTGTGGTGAGAGCTCATCAGGCCCTGTGCAGAGGCACCACAGGAAGTCTGTATATTGGGTGGAGGCTTTAGAAACAGTGGACTTCTTCCATTTTCTTGGCTGATTTTTGGTTTGTTTTTTTTTTCCTCATCTCATCTTGTGACACCTCATGCCAAGGGATGGGGACTGTGGCTGCCAGGACTGTGCTGCATCTTGGAGGGAGGGCATGGAGGCTGAAAGGTGCTCAGCAGCATGGCCATTGCTTCATCACCCAAGAAGCCAACTGGAGCACTCTGAGACACATGGTGAGACCTCACCAACTACAGGGCGCTGTATGTACAGATAACTCCCTTAGAGATACCTTGGAGGTGGAGTGACCTAGACCTTTTCTAACCTTCCATTTCTCAAATTGCAGAGTGCTTGTATCTGGGAAGTGTTTAATTTAGAAAGGCCAGTGCTGCTGTATCACATTTCCTGTGTCAGTCTCTGTTGGTTTATGACCAGTGAAATCCTGGTGTGAAAACAGAATCAGGCTTTGATTTCATCTGTTCCTGCTGTGTTATGCCACTAACAACTTTGCATTTCTATAGCAACTTTTATTCTAGGAGCTAAACAGGCTTCACAGACAGGCAATTAATTAATGGAGCCTACCCACCAGCCTACTCCCGCAACACCACAAGGAAGCATTTTGCAGAAGAGGAAACAGAGGCAGAGAGAAGCAAAACAATTTGCACCAGGATGAACTCACAGCTGATATGCTCCTGCCTCCACAGTGAGGTGTTATGCTCTTCTGGTTGTGCCACTGCTCCCAGCTGCTTTGGAGATGGTCATGTCAATTCCAAACTGGTGTGGTAACTGGTCTCAATGGGGAGAGTGATGGAGGAAGGTTTTTTGATATCTATCAGTGACTGCAGTTGCTGAAGCATCTGATCCCAAATTAACTCATGAACAGCCACCAGCTTGACCAACCCAGCCTCTTGCTGAAGAACCCCTTGTGACCATGAAACAGTGCCAGGAAGCCCCCCTACCATATCCCCTCTCCATCCTTGGTGACCACCTCCTGTTTCTCCAGCAGACACTTGCAGTTTGCAAGGGAAGGTGGTTTCAGATGAGGGATTTCCTTTGGTCCAGGTTCTACAGCTGAGATTTGGGGAAAGACACACTATGATGACAAGGAATGAGATAGAAGTCATCCTCAGCTCCCCTTTTTGGGTCCTGCTCACTGACTGGTGAGCTAGATGCAGCCCCAGGAAGCTGCATGCTGCGAGCAGGATCTGGGGCACCCAGAGGAGGTGGAGTAATGTGCCTTTGATCATATGTGAGTGAATATGTTCCTGGGGAAATTGCCTGCCTTTTATTATGAAACCCTGCTAATGGTTTGTTGTCTACACAAATAACCATGGGAAATGAACTCACGCACTTCCCAGCCTGCTCCTTGTCTTCCCAACTCAGCTCCTTTCTGAACAAACATAACCTTTTGCAAGAATACCTGTCAAAACCACTTTGAAATATTGAAATAACAGGATGGGATAGGGTTTGCTCCTGGGCCCTAGTGCTCATCCATCAGGATTCAGGATGTCCATCCAAAGAGGCTTGTGAGCAGAATGAAAAGGAAAAACTCTGGCAAGCAGCAGGGCCCCAAAGGGCTACATTTGAGGAGCTTAATGCCTCACTGGGCTGGCTCGCTGGGCTCTCACACATTCATCAGGGCAGCAGAGTAATAGTAATACTGTAATAGATGTCAATATGGGCAAGTTGTAAATGCTTGGAGTCTTCTCCCTCAGCAAAAATTGCCCCTTAGTGGTGTCCTTCTCTGGATGTGGCAAGAGGCTTTCTGCTCTAACTCATTGCCTGCTCCCCATCCCCTTCCCTGTTCCTGGTGGTGATGGTCTTCCATCTGGAACAAGGTGGACAATTCTGCTTTTCTGAGTACATGTCTTTTTTCTTAATGTACTTGGAAGTGATGAGGACTTTGACACAGAGAACTGTTGGCAGGAATCAAAACCAAACACTTAGAAACCCAATTGCTTCCCCCTCCAAAAAATATCCCACCAACCAACAAAAAAGTCCTTCAAACAAAACATCTCTTTCTCTAAAATCCATAATTAAAACCTGGTACAAACGGGTGAATATAGATATAGATATATATATTTTTAGTAGATGTAGTATCGGGTTTTTTTTCTCTTCTCTCTTTCTCATTATACAGCAAACATTGCAAATATAGAAATTTTCTCTGTACAATTAATGACTTAGGTTTACAATGCAATGTGTGGTAAAACCTCAGTGAGTGAAAATGTGAACGGGCCTTCAACTGGGTAAAAGTCTAAACTGGAAGACTCCGTTTGCAAAAACAGCCCAAAGGATGGATCTCCTTCTGGTCTCTTTTTGGTTTTTGTTGCTGTTTTTGTTGCTGTTGATTTTGGAAGGGAAGGAAGGAAGGAAGGAAGGAAGGAAGGAAGGAAGGAAGGAAGGAAGGAAGGAAGGAAGGAAGGAAGGAAGGAAGGACACAAACTGTTCACAAAGAATCCACAAAATCACGGAATAGGGACTCATGCAATGCAATATTGGGAAACCACAGACCTCAGCTCTCTGCCCGCTCTTTCACTTTCTTTTTATATTCAATTTTTTCTTTTTTTTTCTTGTTTTACTTTTTTTAAAAAAATCAAAATGAAACAAAACTTTTTTTTTTTTTCACTCCACAGTTTGTTTTGTAAAGTTTGTCTTCAAATTTGGTGCGTCTCACCAATGTGAGGACATTTTAATATCTCACTTTATATATTATATAGGATATTATTAGATTTTCATAATTTGTTCTCACTTTTTATTTTATTTTATTTCAAAGACAGTCTGAATAAAAATAGCTGCTGTGGATTTCTTTTGGTCCAATTAGTGTGTTAAGTCACGAATTGTGTGAGGACTCAGGACTTTTGCTGGGCAGAGACACCCTTCCAGTAGTCTAAGATGTCGTGAAGATCCTCGTCTTTGGCAAACTGGACCTTTTTGCGTAGGGCGTGGCCGGCTGCCATATACTCCTCCTCATCTTTGTGCCGCTTGCGGTTGAGTTTGAAGCGCTCCCAGATGCTGTGTGATGGTTTGCAGGTGTACTCTGGGCTTGAGGTGTAGCTCAGGTTGTGATACTGAGGTGAGAGCTGGGAATAGGCCAGGTCTCTGGGGCGAGGACGGGTCAGAGGCTCCAGGATGGAGGGCTTTCGCCCTGCCATGCTGTCGTGCTGCTCCCCTTGGTGTGAGCTGGGGTACGAGTGACGGTGTTCACTGTACTGACGAATCTTCTCAGCTTCTGCCCGCAGGATGGCTGCAGCTGGTGTCACAGTGAGGATGGTGTCAGTGGTAGGGGATGTCTTCTCAATGTATTTGGCTTCTGATTTGTGGCCCGATCCCTCAGAGCGATAGGACCTAGGGCTCCGTATGGAGCCACTGGAAGAGGTGCTGGAGCGTTTGGGGGCTGCCTCCATGCTGTGGTGTCGCTGGAGAGGGTGGTTGTAACTTTCCTTGTAGACAGGGGAGAGGAACCCATGCTTGCTGGGGATCTGCTCTGATAAGAGCACCAGCTGAGGCTCCACTGTGGAGACCGCTCCTGACTTCACCCCTTGGAAGGAAGTGGACTCAGATTTCAAGGCATCGATGCAGTTGTTGATGATCTGATTCACCTTGTCCACTTCCTTGGCAATGGTGGAGATCTCAGCCACAGAGCTCTGGGTGTCCGGCGGTAGGGACAGCTCACAGTCTCGCCTCTCGGGCTGCTCACCTGTCCTGACCTCCATGTAGTTGCCCTTGGTGGCCTTGGGGGTCTCACTGCTGTCAATCAGCTTGTACTGCTCAACCTCACCAGCAGAAGGCAGGTAGGGGATGCGGGTCACAGTCTCCCCACCCAGCATCTGTCCCTGGGACAGCTGGGTGATGCTAGTGGTCTCCATTTCTGGCCCATATTTCAGCTCAATTATTGTCTTTTTCATGCTGCCGGCAGCCTTTTTGTGCTTCTCCTCCTGCTGGCGCCTCTTCCGGAGACAGTAATACACAACACCCAGGACAATCACCATGCCAAAGAGACAGCCCAGGATTGTCATGATATAATGAGTGGCAGTGGAAGGGGTGGGCACTGGCTCCTTGCGGTTGGGTCTGGTGGGTGTGATGGTGACACAGGTGTGGTTGTACTTGGAGTACTGGTGGACAGAGACTACACAGTATGTGTAATCTCTTTGTGCTACTAGGTTGCTCACGGTGATGTTCTCCTCTTTCTTCCTGAGCTTGGTGATCATGGAGGAGAAGCCATTTTCAAACTGGGAGAGGATGTACATCTTGCTGAAGGGGTAGGGAATCTGCACGGTGAGGACGGCTGAGTTGTGGTTGAGATGTTTCACCTGGATGTTGGGTCGCACCTCCGTTTCACCAATGGGTGTGAAGAGGGAAAACTGCGGGGTTGTACCATCGCCAGAGGAGCACTCCTCCTCGGAGCAGGGGCTTTCGGAGGGCACCGTGGTAACTTGGTACCTGGGAGGGAAAAAACGAGGGATCACAGTGTAGGAGCCACCAGTGCAAAGGGAAGAGAGCATGCTCAGAGCATTACGGTAACCAGTCCGGCCTTGGCCTAACAAGTAGTAGCCCATGTAGTCGGGTGGGGAGTCGCACTGCATCCGGTCATACGTGCGTGTCATGTTGGTGAAAGCCTCCAGCCATTGCAGGAAGCCAAGGAGCTCACAGGAGCAGTAGAAGGGGTTACTGTAGAGTTCACAGACAGAGAGCTTGTTTAGGCCCCGAAAAGTGTTGCTGTCGAGTCTCTGAATCCTGTTCATGGACAGGTCAATGTTCACTATGTTGGGGCATTCCCAGAAGGCATTGGGGGTGACGGTCTCAATGAGGTTTGCCTGGAGATAGAGGTACTCCAGCTTCCCCAGGCCTCGGAGGATACCCTCAGTGAGGTTCCTCAGTCGGTTGTAACCCAGCTGCAGCACTTGGAGGTTGAACTGTCCTGAAAAGGCACCATCCTCAATGTAGGAGATCTCGTTCTTTGTCAGGTTGAGGTATGTCAGGTTGCCAAAGCGGCTGAGTGAGGCATACTGCACACTCTTGATCTTGTTGTCATTCAGCCGCAAATCCACAATGGTGCTGTTGATTTGCTGGGGGATGGACTCATAGGGGGGCTGGTTTTGGCTGCAGATGGCCAACCAGACGAAGCCCTTGTCCCCCTCAATAAGCCAGCAGTCTGCCCGCACCCCACCGGTATGCAGGAGAGAGACGGCTGCCACACACATGCAGAGGGCTGACGTCACAGCCCACCGGTGACCTGCCATCTGGAAGGGCGGTGTGGAAAAGGGGTTCCTGGTCTGCCAGAAACGGGGAGCAGGATGGGGGCCGAGAAGATGTGGGCTAATGCTTCTTCATCAGCTTCACTTGTCTCTCCCTTCTCCTCATGGCTTGGAGACAGGGGAGAAGCATCTGTGGAGAAAGCAGACTTCAGTGCCCACAGTACTCAGAAGCCACCGGCCAGGGGCTACTACCAAAGCCTGGGTGGCTGAGGCAGGTCCAACATCACGAGGTCTCTGGCATCTCGAGGGAGTCATGAAGTTAGGTGCCTGTGTGGAGGAATCCCTCTGGCCTAGAGATAAGCCTTCCTCTCACTTTTTATAGTACGTCTCATTTTCTTTTTGCTGCCCATCATGACACTGGTCCTCATCTCCATGTGCCTCTGTGGGTCTGTCTGTCCCTGCTTAGTCTCTCCGCTCACCTGTTCAAAACAAGAAACAAGCACAGACTAAACACAAAGGAAAAACTACATTTAGAAATGTTTGAGATGCATCCAACTACCCTCTTAATGTCAGGCTCTTGACTTCTCACTCTGGCTACCAATTCAAAGAGACTGGCTTATTTGGGTGCTGCCACTGGTTACATGAGGGAAGATGGTCACCGACTGAGGGGGTAGTTCTATGAGCCTGTTGTCCAGCATCATATTATAGGCAGGTGAGAGACTTAACACACATTCAGGGCACCATTAGTATGACCTATTTAGGTGTCTACCTTAGGAGGAGAAGAGTGATGCCCCAGAAGTGTCTGTTCCTCTCTGCTGAGAGCAGATGAAGTCTAGACAACTTGCTCTGATGTAGATTTGATGCTGCAGGATTTTGCTGAGGGGAATCCTAACTCTCTTGCGTGCTGGTGTGCATAGCAGCGGTGCCCACAGAAGGGGATGCTGATTGAGGACACTGTGTCTCTCTGGCTGCATTGCTGCATGGCATCAGTGCCTGTCCCTGTTCCTGGGAACCTGACTGGTAGATTCAGAGTTCTCTTTGACTGCAAAACACATGAGCATGATTGTCCACCATCTGATGTCCTTGTCTGTGATTGGGGCTTGCTGCCTGTCTTCATGACCTTCTCTCCCTCGCAGCTGAAATGATGCAAAGGTGTGGAAGACCCTCAACCATTCAGTGGTATAACAAGAGTATTTGCAGAAGATGGGACAAGACCTTCCCTCCTCACTCAGAAACAGCTGAAGGAAGGAACTGCATACACATCAGCACCTCCTGGATCATGATGTTGGAAAAGGACTCTGCTTGGTGCTGCATGCCTGAGGGTGATTGTCAAGGGGTGTTTAGACATAGGTGCCATGCCCTCACCCTTGTCCTGAGGAAACAATTTTTTTTCCATCCATGATGCCAGGCAATGAAGCAGACCATGTTTCACTGCAGAGATCTCTGTTAACCATTCAGTTTATACCTCAGTAAACAGGCCAGTAATAATAAGCAGTAAAACAGTTTATTTGTTCTTTCTGGATTATGAACAATGAAACTATTCCCTGGTGGCACAGTTGGGTTTCCATTACATGAATAACAAGATCTGCTCTCATGTCAGCTCTCTGGCCACCTTGTCCTCCAGCAGTCACCCCATCAGATGCTATGGGAGGTAGGGCTGTGAGGGAGAACAACAGCCAGACACTCAGTCCCCCCATGGAGAGGGGGCAGGGTGTGCACCCTTCTTGCAGATTGTACTGTCTGCGGTGGATAGGCTGTTGTGTGTAGGTGAGATGATGCTTCTGTGAGGCTCTGCCAGGGTACTTGCAGTTATGTCTCTGCCTCCCCAGTGCCTGATGCAGTTTTGTCCCAGCTACATTTGGTAGAGAGTTCAACAAAATCAGGTTTTCAAAAGTGTACTAGAAATGGATGCTGAGAGCAAGCAGATTAATCTTGTGTCTCCTCCTTCCTGGGGGGCAGAAAGCTGGACTGTAGTATGTTTTTACATTGCTATCCCAGCTGCAGCCCTTGTATCACCACAGGGATCATGATATTCTGGGCAACCCCTTTTGGGGGAATAGTACCTGCTGCACTAGCAGAAGCACATTTGCAAGGATGTGCTGCCCCTGCTCTGGGATATTTTGCCAGGACCTGTCAGCCCATTATGGCATATCCAGGTCCTTGGAGACAGTGAGAAAGGGAAGAGGGACTGTACTTTATGGAATGATGAAGGTGAATGTCCCCTCCCTTACCACCTCCCCATCTGATGGGGAGGCAAAGGCTGCAGTGCCAGGCTGCAAGACATCCGCTTCTACAGCCCTCCTGGCACTGGATAACTCAATTAACCTCTCTGTGTTCCAGTCTCCTCTCTGGTACCATAAGATAATGATAGAACTTCACAGATCTGTGGGAGGCTGCAGGAAAGTGTCCCAGGATTCTCTTGCTGAGATTAAAATCCCAGCAGATACGTTGTGCTGCAAGCTGGGCACTAGATGTGCCTGCTCTCCTCTGTCACAGGTACCAGCCTGGTCTCCAGTCGTCAGATAGTCTTCCGTGGGGCTGCACATTGTCCCTAAGTGTGTGGGAGAAGGATAGTCCTGGCCTGCAGAGCCACGAGAAATGGCTGGCCCCAGTTGTCCCTTTGGGTTGGTGTCGTTTATATGCCAGTAGCCGGAGGAGGAGAAAGAGAGAAGCAGAGACGATTTCCTTCACCAAGATTCCAAGATCCCTTATTTACTAATTTAGAGCTCTTTTTATACCCTTTTAACTTCGTTGTAATTGGACAAGAAATCAGCCACCCCCGGGGTGATTGGCTGGGGTGCCACAACACCCATAGTCAAAACGTCTTTCTACTGTTTTACAAACAAATGCCAGCAAGGTCACCACTTGGTGAGAACCTTCACTTTCCCACAGGAAGGAAAATTCACTTGCTGCAGCATTTTAACAACCATAGGTTGGCACAGAGGGTGCTTTCCTTGCCTGCTGCCCTGCATCACTTGCCCTTGGTGCTACCTTCTCTCTGTCCTCCATGGCCTTGTGCATTATGGGGACCTTCCACAAGCAGGGGAAGCCCTGCTGAAACAAGACAGCACAAGCAGCAGGGAGCAATGCATCTTGGCATATTCTCACTTCTAAATCCCATTTTGACCCAACCATCCTCTCTGGGCAAGCTTCTATTTGGGATTGTTCTGCAGAGACAAAATAGTCTTTTTCTTGCAGGGGAAGGTTTATCATCACTCCTCCCCAGGGGAGACTATGTGCCACAGCCTGTGTCAGAGGACATTAGCTCATGGAGCTGTACCATCCTGGGAGCAAAAAGCAGAGAAAGACCCTCCACAGACCTTTCCAGGATGACCCTCTTTAGCCTTTTCATCACCCATGTGCCTCCTTCATCTAATTGGAGATGAGGGGATGAAGAAGAGCAATGGTAAATGATTCAGAGACTTTCTATAAGGCTCCTACTGTGTATTTTCTCTTCTTTCCTGTACGTTGCCTATCAGATGAGTCCTTCCCAACAACAGAAAGGAGAAAAGTCATTATCAGCCCAAGTTTAATTTCAGCTCATTAAAGCAAGCAATTTGCTGGTTTATTTGCTTTGCAAAGTGTGAATAAAATGACAGCATTAAGGAGATGTAGGAGAGGAAAGAGGGGCTAATCTCCCTTTTTATTAGAGTGACAGGACATGAGTGGGGAGTGGAGAAGTGGGTCTTGTTGCTTTGCACAGAGTGCATAGTTGTTCATCTTGTTGGCTTCTGTAAGCCTCCTTCCCAGCGTCATACCAGCACGGGTGTGTGTGGGTGTGAGCCTGTGTGTGCGCTGAGATGTCAGCTGAGCACCGAGCAGTCCACAAGGCAGGGTGGGAGCAGGGGCATCATTGCCCTGCAACAGCAGAGAGCAAGATGTAACAGATAACAAGACATCCAGGAGGTTTCTTCTTCTTCCCTTTTCCACCTTTTACCTTGAATCTACTCTCCCGTTTTTTCTGTTGTTCATTTCCACTCCTGAAATCCCAGGATTCTTGCAGGTTAGAAATAGAACAGATGGTTGGCTGAGGAGCCTTTGCTGTCACTGACCTCTTGCAGCTAGGACGTGGCTCTGGAGACCAGGTGAGAGATCCTTCTGCCTCTTCCTCATGGGCTAGATAAAAATCAGTAAGAAAAACTAGTGTTTTAACCCTGCTTCCTGCCTGATTTTTCTTTGCCCATATGTCCTGATGTTATTCTCCTGGTAACCCAATTGCATAGCTACTTTTCTCAGTCCTCTGACCCTTTGCAGAACTGCCTGAGAAAACCTGGGAACAAACCACCTACAATTCTAATGTGATAAACAATAAAGTGGAGATTTGGGGTTCTCCTTCACTGATCAAGAAAGAAGCAAAAGAGAGGAATGAAGACCCTGTGGAATAACAATACCAGTTATTTGAAATTATTAATTTAATCTCAATCACAGATATGTAAGAAATGTGTAATATGATCACGTGTATGATATGTCAGAGATGTGTAAGAAATCAAGCAAGAGAGGGAAGAGACCAGTGTGGTTGAGCCAAGACCTACTGGTCAAACTAAAAAGCAAGAGGGAGCTTCACAAGTGGTGGAAGCAGGTATAAATACCCTGGGAAGAGTATAGGGATGATGTCAAATTATGTAGGGATGAGGTCGAGAGGGCCAAGGCATTGCTGGAGCAGAACTTGGCAAGGGATGTAAAGAATAACAAGAAGGGATACTACAGGTATGTCAATCAAAAAAGGAAGATCAAAGAAAACATACCCCCCTGAAGAGTAAAAATGGTGGGCTAGCAATAATGGATGAGGAGAAGGCTGAGGTTCTCAACAATTTTTTTTTCCTCAGTCTTCACTGACAACCTCTCTACCAACACTCCCCAAGTTAAACTGCAAGGTGTGGACCAGGATGGCGAAGTCCCCAACACTATATGTGAATATCAGGTTTGTGACCACCTGAGGAACCTTAACATACATAAGTCCATGGGACCTGATGAGATTCATCCCAGAGTCCTGAAAGAATTGGCTGATGTAGTCGCCAAGTCTTTTGCCATTATATTTGAAAAGTCTTGGCAGTCAGGAGAAGTCCCTGGGGACTGGAAGAAGGGACATGTTACACCCATTTTTTAAAAGGGTAGAAAGGAGGACCCTGAAAACTATCACCCTGTCAGCCTCACCTCTGTGCCTGGGAAGATCATGGAGCAGATTCTCCTAGAGAGCCTAACAAGGCAAATTGAAGGGTGATGAAAGACAGCCAACATGGCTTCATCAACGGCTGGTCCTGCCTGATGAATCTAGTGGCTTTCTATGATAAGGTGACTACCTCCGTGGACAAAGGGCGACCTGTAGATGTCATCTATCTGGACTTACGCAAAGCTTTTGACACAGTCCCCCACAACATCCTACTCACCAAGTTGGAGAGATATGGCTTTGATGGGTGGACTGTTCAGTGGATAAGGAATTGGCTAGATGGTCGCATCCAGAGGGTGGCGGTCAATGGCTTGATGTCCAGATGGAGAACAGTGACAAGTGGTGTCCCTCGGGGGTCTGTACTGGGACCTGTACTATTTAATATCTTTATTAATGATACTAAGGGGGCCTACAGGAAGGCTGGAGAGGGGCTGTTTACAAGGGCCTCTAATGAAAGGATGAGGGGTAATGGGTTAAAATTAGAGAAGAGTAGATTTAGACTAGATATCAGGAAGTTCTTTACCTTGAGGGTGGTAGAACAGGGGAATAGGCTCCCGAGGGAGGTGGTTGAGACCTCATCCCTGGAGATATTCGAGGTGAGGTTGGACAAGGCTCTGAGGAGCCTGGTCTAGTTTATCCCTGCTCACTGCAGGGGGGCTGGACTAGACCTTTGGAAGCCCCTTCCAGCCCTAACCATTCTATGATTCTGTATCTTGAATAGTAGCACCATGCTAATAATGAAGACAGACCACGTCCATGGGGAAGCCGTGATACCTACCCAGTACCTTGCAGGAATGCCTGCACAGTTACCTGTGCACTGCAGATGCTCCTCTATTTCCTTTCCTTCTACTTTCCCGATTTGACAAGCTGAAAAGATGGCAGGCTTGTGTGTCTTAGAGAGGCCAGAAAAAGAGTAATGACAACTTCCTCACTCTTTGCATCTTCGTACACCTTGCCTCTGATCTCCAGTATCCCAGCTGGGGCCCAGATCCTCACTTTGCCTTGTTAATCATCAGCCCTATCCTGTGATGTCTTCCACCCCTACGTGTACCTTCTTCTCCAGCCCTGGTCCCCATCAACAAAGAGGAACTCCTGTGGTTTTGTGATGTCCATGATGCTGCAGCCTGCACTGGATGAGCAGCAGCAACCCTGTCCCAGCTGAAAAACCAGATCAAAGGAGGTGGAAAGGGAAAAGTAAAGCTCCAAAGGGAAAGCCCCTCCAAAAAAAGAGTACAAACTGGCTGGTAAGTTTTTGCTTCCATCTCCTGACTAATGACATCTCAGTAAATTAAACCAGAGCAGCAGCTGCAATGAAGCAAACAAAGCAGCTGTGGGGGCTGGGTACATAGAGGGAGAGTGAGATGGGAAGCACATATAATATGCTGTCCTGATACTCGATTCTTAATTCTGTTATTCTACTGAACGAGTTAGTTCAAACTGTGGATTAGATTTCCTGAGTGAAGGCAAGGAGCCAGATTAACATGCATGTGCATGTACACGTGCATCCACACAACAGTGCTCCTCTCCTTGGCATTTCTATATCCCTGTAACTTCATTCCCCCTTGGATGCTCCATCTCCAGCTGGCCATGCTTTGGCTTCTCTTAGACCTTCTTTCACAGCTGCCCAGACCACTTTCTCAGTCAGTGAAGGATCCCCACTATGAAGAGAACCATGGCAGAACAGGAGTGGTATGTTACAAAAAAGATAAATGTTTAGCCACAGAAATAGATGAGGAGGGAAAACGTGGCTAACAGGCAACAAATTTTAAAATGAACCTCTGCTCTTCATTATGCATAAAATAGCTCAAGGAGGCAGCTCCAAGATGGTAGACAAAACATTTATTAGTGATGAAGTTCCCCCTAAATGGCTTGATGTTCATCCTGTGTATGTCAGGTGGGGAAAGGAAGCTTCCAGGCTGGTTTTGCTGCTCATTCATATTTCTGGTGTTTGCTACATGCCTCCTGCCACATGATGTTGGCCCGAATCATAACCATGCTGAGTATAAAGATGTCCATACATTTATATACAGAGGTCCCGGTACTAATATTGCCTCCACAGACAGGGTTAAGGCAGCATTTTGTGCATCCCAATCTTATGCCCAGATGCCTCACAGTGCTAGATAAATAGAGTTCTCCAGTCAATTCTACTTTCTCTCCTGTTATTATTTATTACTTAAGAAAAATAGGCAAGGGAGAAGAGATATATTTTCCACTGAGGTTAGAAGAGAGATAAAGAAGGAATGAAGAAGAGTGGAGGGGGTTGGGGGGGAGGATGGGGTGCTGAGAGAGAAGTGCCCAGCAATGAATATAGGATAGCTTTTACTGAGACCTTGGGAGGTCACAGACTAGATGACAAGCAGCTACATGGGAGGGATGGGGAAGAGAAAATTTTTCTGGGGTGGTCTGGGAAAAACAAACAGAAATTACATACTTGGTCTCTATACAGGGGCTTTATTATTACCAATGTATTGGCAATCATGGGCTCTATATGGTGCTATGGCAAATATTTCTCTCTGTGGATTGTTCCTATCAAGAGGAATCAAGTCAGTAGAGATCAAGACACCAATGGCTTCACCATGCCCACAGCCTTTCTGGCCACTGGATCATTTTGCAGTCTCTTTGCAGGCAGCATGGAAAACTTTCTGCAGTCCAGTGGCCAAATTAATGTCAATCTGAGGAACCTGAGATGCATCTGGTGGTCAACAAGGCCCTCAAGACACTAATGACCCTGATCTGCCTCAACTGTGGCTTCCACCCACACCCTCTTGTTTCAGGAGTTCCATATAAGCTCAGCCCTGGGTTTTCTCTTTTCTTCTGAGCTCTGCAGTTGGTATGCATGTCTCAAGTCCTGCTTGTGGTCCTATGTCAAGGATAGATCTCAGGCCTGTATGGTAGGTGGCTTGTCTATGGGACAGACTACCTCAGACATATCCTGTAACTTGTGTTCAGTGCTGGTCCTGGACCTGTTTTCCTTCCTGACTGGGAATGAAATGGACCTTAGGTATGCCTCATTGCTTGTCTTGCCCAGCACTTAACTGCTGTGCTTGTGTGCTGGAAGCCACCACCTTGGGTGAGGAGGGACCCCTGTGCTGAGGTCACCCCTGGATCTTGTCTTGCTATCTCTAGAACAGCCAGCCCTTGCTGCTGCCTGACATGGGTTTCAATATGAGACAGCTTACTCTGCAGCTGGTTGTATGGGGAGCTCTTCAATAAAATGTTTTTGTGGTGTAAGATTAACTTTTTGCAAAACTAAACCTTTGACTGAAAAGCTGTGATCTTGGAAGTTAAGACATGAGATAAATTATCTGTAACCTTGTGGGTGCTGTAGTGTCTGATGAGAGCCCTCATTCAAAGCCCTTGTACCTCCACCAGCGAGGCCAAGGCCAGTGCTGTAGCTTGGGAATGGCCAAAACAAAACCTGCTTGTGCAAACCATTTTAATGATCTTTTTGTTCTGTTGTAAAAGAAGTTCTTGTTTAAAAATTATTAATATTGATGATCAATGAACAATTGTTTCAACAAAGGCTAGCTCTTGGGATTTTAGGAAGTACAGATATTCTGCTTTACTCTCAGCTGCAATCTGAAGTCATTTACATCCATCTCGTGCTGCTTAGCTTCCAGGGTCTACTGAGATGACAACCTTATTGCATGCTGCTGTGGACCACTGAGCAAAACTCTTTGCTGAGTTTAAGTAAATGCATAAATGATCTTCCTGGTGAACAACCTCTTAAACCCAGTTGGGTTACCTGTGCATTAAAACACCCTTCTGAAATATCAGCATGGGCACATATGAAATGTCAGCTCCAGCCTGTGATGGTGCAATTGAGCCATCAAAGCGCAAGGAGTACAATTAGAGGAAGGTGAAGAGGAAAAAGATTTTAGGGGATGTAGAGAACAAAAAATCCTGATCGGGTATGACGTTAATAATAAGAAAAGCGTATTTCCATGGGAGAAAGCCTCTCTAGTATTACTTGATGGGGTTCTTCCTTGGAAATAATCAGCCTGAATGACAGCTCCATTATGGGATGGTTAGGCTGGGGGGAAGTAGAGGTCTTGTGTGGAAGCAGGACTTGTTTTCCTCCGCATACAGTGTGGAAGATCAAAGCATTGGTATTTCTCCAGCACAAATACAATGCAGGGAGCCAGCCCTGCACCAGGAAGTGAAGCTGCTGGTGTTCCTTAGCACTGATGATCTGAACTTTGCCTTGTCTCTGCTGTATTGTCATCCTCACTCAGACCTTTGCTGCTATTTAGAAGAAGGTTTTACTGCTTTGTTTGTTTGTTTTGTTGGAGGCCTATATAACCCTGTGTATCCCAGACAGGACCCACTTTGATACAGGATAAGATCATGGTGGATCCATGAAATGGCTAGCCTTCTCAGAAATCACCATCAGAGGCACAAGTGTTTGTTTTCTTTTATGGTCATGTTTTCAAAAGGACTCTTCCCTCTCTGTCCTACTTCTTGTGCAGGGATCTCAACCCAGAAATGAGGTCTCTGGCCAGCACCTACCTCAGATGCAGCATCTAGGTGGACTGTACTGCTGAATGTTGGCAGATGGACAAGAAAATATACAACCCATATGGAATTTTTCTGCTGGGTACTCTGGGCATGCAAAAAGAAATTCACCTTTTCATCAGCAAGTGTCCTGCATACAGGAAACACTGTGGCTGTGATGTAGGCAAACACCTCTTCTAAAGATGTTTCTTCATCTTTGAAGTTGCTCCTGCCACTCTGGCAGAAGACTTCCAGGTGTCTATTCTGACCTAAATTATTTAGTGATTTTAATGATATATCTCTTATCCTCTGGAGCTGAGTATCCCATCTTTAAGTATGAACCCTCTGCCTACCCACTTCCTGAAGGGGGGTTCTGCCCAGATATAGCAATATATGGTAAGCCCCAGTGCCCTACAGGCCTAAGTTTAGTTTACTGCTGCAGGCTGACTTCCTGTTGTGGGCCAGGAGAAGGTTAATGATCATCTGGGCAGCTCTCCAAAACCAATCTAGTGTTTCTTCAGGATAACAGCATTGCAGAGGAAACCAAGCATGACCACCTTCCATGGACAACTTACCCAGTGTGGCCCAGCTCTTGCACATGGCTCTGCTGGAGGAGCTCAGGTTTGTCAGTTCTTGGAGGAGGGACCCTCTTCTCTTCCGTAGGTCAAGATAGGTCCTCTGCAACATATCCAACTCTGCCTATGTCCTGGCCTCTTAACCCAAATAAATGTTGTATTGCTGCAGAAAAGCACTTTTAGCAGGTTGTGGGTCTGTTGTTTCAGCAGCAGAAATAAGCAATCTCCCTTCCTGCTGAAATTTTGTATGATACCCCTCAAGGGTCAAACACCTATGCTACAAACAAATATCTGTGCCACAAGCACCTTGTTTTGTTGGCATCCTCCAGGCCTTTGCAGTACTAGTAGGAGCTGAGTGACATGGGACAGTGGTCCCAGCCCAGTGGTGGGTGGCTTGATGGGCTTGGATGTTGCAGATCTGTGCCCATACTGGGATGGGGATGAAACAATGAAGGGTTGGTGCAAATTGTCACACAAGGTTACAGAGGGATATGAGATAGCAGTGACTGGATCCTCTGGCATAATATGTTTATTCACATCAGCTGCTGCTTAACAGCTTAATTTCAGCCATCAACTAATAGCCTTTTCCTCCCACCAGTGAAACCTCTCAGTTACTCTGCCATGTCTTTGACACAACATGAATGGGCATGCAATGGGCTCATCCCAAGGATACCTCATGCCTATAGGGAGATGAGTGCACTGCTTACTTGGGGGTCTCTTTGGGTTCCTGAGGGCTACATGAAACGTTTGTTTGAGCCATAAAGCCTGAAGGTCTGAGATGTGCTGTGCTGAGGGAATGACTCTATTCCAACAATGAGTACTCACATATATACACGGCCAGCAGCAGAGCTCTTGCTGCTTCCTTCAGATTGTGGAAGAAACTGTACTGATAGCAAAAAACATTTCCTGAGAGAGCCCTGAGATACCAAGTACTGGCTTCCCAAAATAGCTGGTACTTGCTGGCTTCCCAGGCAGGCTTGAAAGGGATTGAGAACATCTATTTAGTAGGGTCTCTGGAGAGTGCTGGGGATGTGCTTCATCCTACCTGAAATGGTCAGGGAGATGGCTGGGCAGACAGATGGCTGTATTTGTGTGCAGCTGACATTAATGTCTCATTTGATTGTGTTTATAGCATGATTAATGTGGCTCCCAGATCAGGTATCTTTGTTGTTTATTATGCTAAATCTAAATAGAATAAAGCTAAGGTTCTCGTGTTGGTTTGGCAGGATGAACTGGGTGCCAGTCAGTGCTTTTCTTGAAGCTAGCTGATTTCCCACTGAAATATGCCCATGCACTTGTGGAGATAAGCAAAACCAATCTTTGACCATAGAAGATGCTCATCCACAAGTGTAAAGGACTAATGTGTCTCCTCTGTGATGCCAGCAAGCCTAAAACCCAACTAAATGGCCTTCTATCCAAAAACATGGACAGAAGCAGAGAAGCTTGGGAAAATGGATCATGTACATACTAGGTTCCATCCAAGAGAAACTGTGTTTTGTTTTGACACATAGTTATTGCCAAACTGCTGGTGAAAAAGCAGCAGCAGGAGCTATTGGTGTATTAGTTCAGTCTTGTGGCACACAAAATCCCTTCCTCAACCTCATATCTGCTCCTCAGCAACGTCTCTGGCCACTCTCTGGACCACTGTATTTCCCTGCTTGTCCAGAGACTTTCCACCCAAAGATAGGGTGGAAAGAAACACTTTAGAGTCCAAAACAATAGATGTGGGGAGCTATGCCAGGAGTTGGATTGCCTGTCCTTTTCAAAAACACTTCCTGTGGAGGTTACACAAGTTGAAAAAACAAGTGAACCCAGAACATCCACACTCTCTGGAGGAATGGAGTTTATCGTTAATAATCTACCGCTAAAAGGGTAACATCTGTTTTGGACAAACCATAATGAGATTTAAACCCCAGGTGGAGAGAGGACTTCACAGTAATAAATGACTTTCTGTATGTCTAAATAGTTTTAATTTTTTTCCTGGCAGAAATAGCTGCTTTTCACCTCAGGCTTCTTTTTGCCAGCTCTTTTTGTTTAATGATTGCTATTAATTTCCAGGGTGGCAGATGGATTCTAGCCTGGTGTAGTCTGAAATGAGGAAAAAAAGCCCATGAAGGTGTGAGCTGTATGTGAATACGTGCACAGGTCACACGTGCTGGTAGGATGCCATGTGTGGGTGTTTGCTTTCCAGGAGAACTATTGCTTCTCAGTAGCTGCTCCCCATCCTTGGGATGTTTGAGCATCTCTCCCTTGGATAGGAAGGAAAACTAACTTTTCCATCCACTACTGGTAACTCTGCCTTTTTTATCACAGAATCAAAGACCTTGTTTTGACAAAGCTGCTGATTTCAGCAAAGTTTGCGGAGAAAAATCAAACAGCATTTAGGTGCTTTGCTAAATCTAAAGTGAAGTAGAGAGCAGCATGTGGGCTCCAGAACCTAGGAAGAAGCTCCCTGCCCTGTCTCGGTGATTCCTGGGGCTGGGTGCTGTCAGACAATGGGGACTTCTCCTTGGGCATGAAACTCAGACATTTTTCATTGTGTGGTGCTAATATTAATGTTTCATTTGATTGTGTTTACAGCATGGTTAATGTGGCTTCCAGAGCAGGTATCTTCGTTGTGTTACTGTGATTATTTTTCTTTTTTTGGATGCTTCAAACAGGTAATCCTTCTCCATTCTCTGGCTGTGCATTCAAGTGGTTGCTGTTGAATCCAGCACATCCTGCCACAAGCTCCTAGTGTTCAAAGAAAGACTTTCCTTATCCTCTGTGCCACCACCTCCTTCTCAAGGAGAAGCCCCTAGAACAGCCAATCCCAATTAGTGCTACAGTCTGCTGGGGTACCCTCCTTTCTCTTTCCCATGCCGCGGAGCAACTCTGGGCTTGGTTCAGGATGTGGGTGTGCAGGATACATGGGTGGCCAGGTAAGAACCTGGGTCCTGGAAACAAGGCTGATGATGGACCACCACAAGGCAGCACCCTGCTGCCAGGTAGCTTCCCCAAGACTTGAGCATGGTGGAGGACAGGGGAAGGACAGAGGCATTTTGTTGCCTGGGACTGGGTGAGCCCTGGGCATGAAGGGAAGGGTGTAGAGACAGAAAGTGTACCATCTCAGGTGATGCAAATAATCTCCTTTAATCTCTGCTCAAAATAATCCAAAGTCAAGTAAAGGAGGGATTATATGGCCTAAGCCATTGTTATCACCAGGGTGTAACAGTTTTAGCTTGCATCAGAAGGGCTGCTGAGAAGGAAGAGGAGCTGCAGCAAATAGTGGCCTGCTGGAAATGCCTCACCAGCAAGGGTGACCGGGAGGGCTGGGGACCCTCCTGGGATAGCCCAAGGAGAGTTGAGGCTGTGGGGTGTGCAGCTGCTGGCAGACTCAGGAGTCTGTGCTGGTTCCAGAGGAGACTGCCTTAAATGCTCACTTGTCACCTTGGCATTACCGGTAGGTTTATTCTTAGTGCAGGATCCAAAGCGCTTTATAGCCATTAATTATCCTAATGGGGGAAGCAGTGATCATCAAACCCATTTTACAGATAAGAAACAGAGCCCACGAGGAGGCAAATGACATATTAGGTGCTGGGGCAGGGCTAGAGGGAGGTGGTCAGTCCCTGCCCTCTCAGCTTCCTTCATTTTCAATGGGCCTATTCTTATATCCTCTCAGATGCATATTCACAGCAGCCACGAGGCACCGGTAGGCTGAAGGCATCTCCCACCCTCTGTCAAAAAGCCACACCAAAGCTTGGCTGCTGTGCTTCTGCCAGGGAAGCTGAATTGCAGAGCCCTATTCATCAGCTCCTGGAGATGCCTACAAGATATCAGCAGCACACAGACTCTGTGAAGCAGGGTTGCAGTGGGGAGGGAGCAGAGTAGGCTCATTTTAATGAGCTTGTCCCTGCCTAAAGGAGAGAGAAAGCAAGAGGCCAAGCCAGTTTAATAAACTCTAGCATGCGGATTTAATCAGATGGATCATTGTTCCCCTGCACAGGGATGAATATATTAAAAAAAAAAAAAAGATTCAAACTTTTCCCTTTTGTTTTTCATATGTATTATGTGCTGTGGTGTGATAAAACATCCTGGGGCCAACTTCCAAGGCAACAAATGAGATAGCAAAGGAGAGAAAAGTGTTGATCTGTGTGAGCAAACCTAAGCACTGTGGCAGAGAGGCTGCTGGCAGTCAGGACTTGAAGTGAGCGGCTGCAGCATCCTCAGCCCTGAACCAAAACCCCATGTGGCAGTTAGGGTCCTTGGTACTGCTTAATTTAGGCAAACTAAATGGCTCTGATTGCAAACCTCCCAACTGTTGAGTATGTAGCAGAGAGAAAAGGGCTGTGCTTTTGGAGGGAGCAGGAGCAGGGCTCTGCCACTGCTCGATGGCTGAATGCCACATCACTGGTGCCTCTGCCTCTCCCTGGGGACAGTGGGCATTGCAGCGAGGCATGGAAAGGTCTTCATCCAGCACAGCAAAGAGCAAAACAGGTCTGCAGGCAGCATGGGTAGGATTGTATCGGGGTGAGCCTCGGTAGTGCATGGCTCTGGATTTGCAAGTCTCTTGCTACATGGGTGTGAATAAAGCCATCTTAGACAGAATAGTCTTTTGTACTTAATCCTGGACAGCCCACCTAGAGCTGCGGTCAAGGACAGACCTCAGGGGCCTCCAAGCTGCCTCTGTGGAATTCACCACCTTCATCATGCCCAAGCTCACCCTCCTTTGATCGGGCACAGGCATAATAATCTTCAGCCATCACTTTGCACCTTATTTCTGGCCTGTGTGCTGCCCCGAGACATGAGGAACTGTCTCTCTCAGGCTGGGACAGGGCACCTGGCTGGATTTTAATCACTCTTCTTAACATTAAAGCAGAGCTGTCCAGCTGGGACAGCTTTTAGGAGGGGACACAGCCTCCCTGGCAGGTTATAAAAAGATGTTTTGGCTAAAGACAGCTTGGAGGCATTTTTAGCAGACGGCTACAGGTCCTCCTGCCATGAAGCAAGGCTGACAGGTTTGCAGCCCAGCCCTAGGACAGAGGCTGGGCTTGTGGCGAGAACCCAGGAATTGGGTTTGTCTTCACCTTCCATCAGGATGGATTACCTCCACCAGCAGCTGCAGGGTGATGGTAGTGTTCAGAGGAGGGAGAAACAGTATCTCCTTCCTTTGGAAATTTTACTCTAAATTGTGCCATTGACCCATTCATTGAGAAGTCATTTATGGCTACTTGGTGTTAAATATCGCCAAATTTGGTTTCTAACACACCCCCATGCTACTGCTTAATTACTTAATCCATTTCTGTTTATAGACACTAATAAATAATCCTATTTTCATTCCTACTATTGTTTAAGTAGTCATTAATTGTGGTTTATATGCTGTCTTAGTGTATTTGTGTACAATAGGTTCTTCATGATTCCTTGATTAACTGTGATTGATTGTGTATTTTAAAATCAATTAAAAGTTTCAATGCTAAAAGGTAGAGTCTTTAGCAGTAATGCTCTGAGACACTGTCATTTATAATGGAGCTATTATAGTGCTGGGATCCATTAGTGTGGCAAGCTGTGATCTTTATTTTCCAGACCTATGCAAATACATATGTACATGCAATTATGGCTGTGTCTCTTTTGTGAGACTTATGGCTAGAAGAAGATGTATGGTATGGGAAGAAGAGTCAGCTTTTCACAGGGTTGCTGGACCACATAGGGCTGGGCTGGCTTTTGTGTATGACCAGGTTTGATCTGCTCCTCCCCTTCAGGCAGTAATACAAGGACTGAGTCCCAGGACCCACAATTTCCTTGCTGATATGATTGTATTACTTTTTTTTGGTTGTTTTTCTATTTGTAAAGGGTTACTGGCTTTGAATACCCTCAGCTGAATAGGACCTGTGATATGTGTCTTTCTGCATTCCTGCTTTAGTGAACATATCTGTGCTTTGATGGAGTGCAGGTAGGGGATACATGGGAGGACAGAGGTGACTGGGAAGGCACATGTTTGTGGCCAATAGGATGGAGGAGGAGGGACAGCCAGCTCCTGGGTACCAGGGCATTTGCTGGAGCACTAATCTCTCAGCCCTATCACATCCTGCCTCTATTAGAACAGTCCTTAGTCCTTCATATTGCTGTTGTCCTGGGAAAAAGTGTGTCCCCAGCACCATAGCAAGAGGAAATGGAAATACCACACTCCTCATGCTTCCTGCCTTGCCCTGTAAATCTGAATCCCATGTGCCTATGCCTTTCTACACACCAGAGCATCTCTGCCCAAGCAACTTGTGACCCAGGCAGTGAATTAGAGGTGAGGACTTCACACAAAAGAGTTTATGCAGGTGCTCTGAGGGGAAGCAAAATCCCAAAGGAGCAAGCAGGAAATCAGGCCCTTGAAATCAACCCCCTGTCTTCCTAGATATCTGCCTGCTGCAACAAGCAGCCCCCTCCAAGCCATCTGCCAGCTCAGGCAGAGGATTCCTGTGCACTAATCTTCCCAGAGACATTTGTCACCCACACCTTGCCCACACGTGTGCTGCAAAAAAATGCCTCAGTGCCCCCAGTATGGCTGCTGGGAGCACCCACTCAGGGAAATCACCAGTCGTTAAATAACAGGGGGACTATTTTCTGTAAGCCCTGGAATGGGAATCACTCTGTTGTATTAACTCACCCGCTCGCGTTGATGTTAATGAAATAAAGAAATATAATGGTTCCAGACTTTTAAACTTCTTATAGTTTGATTTGCATAATGGCCATTTGCTACCCTGAACAGAAACTGATCTGTCGAAAAATGTTGTTTCAATCCTCTATCATTAAGCTCAGTGGAAGGTGCAGATTGGCCCACAGGGGCTGTTTTTTGCTGATCGAGTAGAGTTTGCCTAGTGCCGAACATAAAAAGATGAAATTAGGACGCAATCCAATATTGTAAAAAAGGAATTGGTTAAAAGTTATAGATCAATAACTGTTAACATGACTCTTTTTTTTCAGCTGGATCGTGTTTGCTGCTGGTGATGTGGAGGCAGGCTCCCTTCCCACTGACTGAAACAACTCACTTCCCTTTTGAAGGAGCCTGCAGCTGCCAGGCAAGGCTGAGCTGTTCCAAACCTCACTATGCTGCATGGAGTTTCTTGTGGAAGTTTGTCCCTCTCCTCTCTGGACTACGAAATGTTGGTCAGGAGTACACCCAGGGCCAGGTGTCAGTCCCATCTCTGCCTTCTTACATGACCCTCAGCATCAGGCTGTGAGCCTGGAAATGATGACAGTATTCTGGGAGCAACCCTGTGGGACAGGTCATGTCTCACCCCTCAGTGCCCCAGATCTCTACTTCTTGACGCCTTAGAACAATCCAACTTAATGCCTTAGATTGTAACTCCCCAATTACCTTAACCTCTACTCCATGCCCTAGATCACTGCTCCTTATCTAGATCTCTCATCTTTTTTGATGTCCTAGATCTCTGCTACTTTATTACCTACATCTCTGCTTCTCCATGTCCTTGATCTCCTTGATTATCCAGATCTTTGATGCCCTAGATTTCTGCTTCTCAGTGCTTTAGCTCTCTCCCTGACTGTGCCTCTCCCAGCAGACAACTCCTGCAGTGCTTCCAACTCTTCAAGAGCAACTGGATACTTTTGAATCTGTGAGGTGAAAAGACCAGGACCAGGATCTTGGCATGTGTCTGTCTCATCTATACAGTGAGATAAGCATCCCTTCCCTCCACCATGTGTGTTTAAACAATGGTGCTTGCACAGCAGGGACTGTCTCTCTCCAACACTGTGTGCTTAGGGTGTGCAGACCCAAATTCTCAGCTACAATGAGAGGGACAGGTGAGCTGTCTGAGCATCACAAGACAATGTGCTTATGGAGGCAAGCTCAACAATGAGCTATTGGAGGCAAGACCAGTGACCTTGGTCTTGACTCCAATAGCTCATTACAGCCTGACTTTGATCACTTGCCTCTCCCCCTCTGTACTTGGAAATTCTGGAGAACTTTACTGACCAATTTCATCAAGAAAGGACGTTTTTATTTCCAAAATATACAATGTAATTAGATCTGTGAAGGGAGAATGGAGGCAGTCTATAAAAACACCGACTCTGCGACAGTGTCTGTCCTGAATCTGCAGGAATTAGGAACAAAAGACTCCTGGTGTTCAGGGAGAAACAGTTTCCCTAATATTGGAAATACCCCCCAGGTCCTAGACAAAAAGGGGCTCTTCCACATCAACAGAAAGGTTTGGTGTGGAAATTCACTTACCCACAAACAAATGTGCTTGTTGAATCGGGACCCATTGCAAGCATGGACTGAACAGTGGCAACCAGCAATGCAGAGACCTTTGTTTAGACCATCATCAGGTAAATGCACCTTCTGACTGAATGGAGAAGTATCCCACTGTCACCCACAGTCTTGCTAACACAGTCACTGAGCCAGGACCTTTCCCAGCTTTCCAGGGCCATCTCCTGGCAGGCAGGGCCATCCCATGGCACAGGACGAGCGTGTTTGCATCCAGCTACCAGCTGTGGGCAGGGGCTGCCTAACAAACCAAGATGAATTTGTTCCCATCTCCTCAGCTGCCCCACAAAGCATTTGACATTTTAAAAATTGATGGGGCTCATTTCCTGACTCCGTGCACTTACTTGAAGCACCAGCTCTGCCATTACCAGTGATGTCCACATTAATTACTATCATAATCCAAGTGCCTTTGCAGGCACTCCCTTGCTTGGACAGTCTGTCCCAGCAGTGACCTGCATTTCTGTTCCCTTGAGACCTTTGCCATGACTGGGATTTCCAGTGCCCCTGCTTGCAGAAGAATAAAGCTGATGCTGGGATAGCCCCATGGGAAAACAAGCAATCAGATAGGTCTGCTGATAGGTTGTCTCTGTCTGGGGCTTAGAGGCTCACCTGGAGCATGTGGGTTTCCTTCCCCTCCTCGTCTCACTGAGCAGCAGTATTGATCCTGCCCCATGTCTGGGGCCTGGGATTTTCTATATTGTGTAAATTATTATGTTCACTGGGAGTCTTAAGAGACTGTCCCTGTAGCTGAGAGGTGGAAATGCTTCCCCTGGGACTGTCTGGAGTCCTCGTACTGAGTCCCTCTAGGTCTGAGCCCTGGGGACCAGCCTTCAGCTTTTCACTATTGAGTATTTCTGAATATAAACCTTCAGTTTGTAAGGAAAAAAAATAAGTCATGGAAAAAAAGCCTATCTCACTCTAAACATAGCTTCTGGAGAATGAGGACAGGCCATTCTGGTCTACTTTGCAGTGCCCCATGGACTGCAGAAAATCACAATTAAAAATATTTTTTTTCCCTTATAATGCTGATTATTCAGTGCTAAACACAAGTATGTCTCAGTCCATGAAAGCACATGCAGGAAAGTGATAAGCCACTAGAAATTGTGAGGCAACAGGCACCGGAAACTTAAAGGATCATCAATAAAACCCCTTTGGCATGGACTGAGTAACATCAAACCCAGATATCATGCAACCTAGCCAAAAGCCTGACCAAAACTGTACTTGAAATATATGAACACACCTGAATCAGGACCTGGAGGAGACATGTACAAAGGAATGCAACCTTCATTTGGGATACTTCACTTCTGCCTTTTGCTATTTATCTCAAAACCTCATGCAAAACACCAAGCCTACAATCAGCAGCAGTTCCTTAGAAGAAGGTCTACAAATTATAGTGGGTCATGAGCTGAACACAAGGAATTGGTGTTGCATCAAGATGCAGACAGTGTCCTGGAATATACAAGCTGCAGTGTGGCCTAGAAGCCTCAACTTTCTTGTCCATTCGGGGCTGGTGAAGTCTATGGTGGAGTAGATTCTGGTACTGGCAGCTTGAATCAAAAAAAAAAAAGGTAGCACAGCTGCAGGCAGCACATAGGAAATAGAATGATCAGAGGTCTACAAGACATGACCTACAAAGGAAGACTGAAAGAATTGTGTTATTTAGTCTAAAAGAGATGATGGAAGAAGAGATGTGGTAACAGTCTTCAAGTGCTTAATAGGCTGCTGCCAAGGGGAAGAGAATAATCTGTTCTTTATGTCCATGGTGACAGGACAAGAAATAATCGGCTTAAATTACAGCAAGAGAAATCAGGTTAGACATCAGGACAAAATGGTTTGTGGAGAATTGCAGTGGGTTACCTAGGAGGTGAAGGGGTTCTGTCACTACAAACACACAAACACTGCTTGAGGACAGGTTGACAAACATCCATGAGGAAAGGGGATGTGCTGGGGCAGGACTGTACTCTCTCCACAGCCCTGTGGTACCTTCAACACGATCCCTAGTGCTCCTGGATTGTCCAAAGTGAGATCATTGTGCAGCAGTCACTACAGCTGGCTGGATGAATCCCAGACACATCAGCATCTGAGAATTTCCAAGATAACAATATTTGATTTTGTGGCAGATTGAGGGCACAAGTCAACATATTGGGTTATTTTCCTTGCAGTAAATAAATGCTTCCAAAATTATTTATTTTGGTCTTTTTTACCCCCACCTCTTTCAGACACCCTATTGCAGCACAAAGCAGAACATCGCAGCCATACCACATGGCAAGCTGAAATTACACCATTGAAATGAAACATGTTTGATAATGTTCTTGCTGAAAACATCAATGAAATAAATCTCTTCTCTCCAAACAATTAAGTGGAGTTGAATGATCAGTTTCTGAGTGAATGAACTTGCTTGAGATGTTTTCCAACCAACTCAGAGGACTGTTGCTACCAGAGAGGAAATAAGAAAACAAAACAAAACAAAAAGGGCCTCCTTCCAATACAGGTGTGCCCACACTGGGCAGCAGCCAGAATGCCAGCAGTCAGAATGGGGGATCCACCAAGGCGTCTACAAGCATCTTTATCCACTTCCACTCAGCAGCACCTCCACTGCGCTGCTAAGCTTTCACCTTTGCGCTAAAGATTAGGACATTCTGCATTCTCAGGATAAATTATTATTACAAGAGCAATCCTTTATTTTAAAACCTGCCTCCTTAATTCGTTTTATATTTACCCATAAAATCTTGGCCAGTGTCTCTGAGAGTTGCAGTCTTTTGGAAAGGCCAAGTTTTAAACGGAGCTGACTCAGCAGAAGCTCTCGTGATTAAAGTAGTGCCTATTGGCATTTATACCACTCCTCGGTAGGGTTGAAAACAAAGCAGCAGAAACTGGACTCTCCCCTGGCTTTATTTGCTCCATGGGTTTTTGGCTATGTGCAGTAAACCTCGCTGCTGACCCACAGAGCTGGGACTGATGAAGAGGAGGAGGGCTGAAGGGAGCTGGCAGACTCCCTGCTGTGTATCTCATTTTCTCTTGACTTAAAGTTTAATGCAGATAAGAGTAAAAAAAAAAAAAAAAAAAAAAAAAAAAAAGAAAAAAAAAAAAAAAAAAAAAAAAGAAAAAACCCTGTAAATATTTAATTTTCACCCTCCACTGCTCAGCATCAGTCTCAAGGAGGGGAATAAGGATGCAAGTAATACTTGGCTTATTAATATATCACCCTGGTTTCCCCCGGGATGCTCTGGGACAGGAAAGCCCTGCCCAGTTAAAGATGGTCCCAGCTACCTCCCATGCCACAACAGGGGGCACACAGGACTTGGACTCATTTTAACGTATCCCATGGTGCCAAGTCTGCTTCTGCCTTTTTTTTTTGCCATGTTATGATTGCCCTGGTTATGCCTGTGGTGCAGCCTGGCTTCTGGACATGATGGTATCATGCCTCGTTTGTGTTCACAAGACAGTGCTCCCCCAAGCATCTCTGGTCTGGTAGATGAGTATCACAGCACTAGACCCTGGCCTTTGTCCTTGGGCCCCCCTCCTAATCTAAGAGCTAGAGCTGGAAGGAAAGATGGTCATAGAGGATGGCCAAGCTACCATGACAAGGTATAACTGGGGATTGCAGTGGAATCCTGTCCCAGGTGGACCAAGTTTTCTTTACATTGAAGGGAAAATTAATTTTACGTTCAAGGGAAAAACAAGACTGCTGAAAGTCAACCATCATCTCATACCTTGGAGACTGTCTGCTTCTGATGTTCCTTCTGTTATGAGGCATTTGAGTGACAGCCAGGCCATGAAATACAGCCAAGGCTTTTTGAATCGACAGCTCATTCCATGTGCAAAGAAAGCCTGAAAGAAAGTCCAGAGCTGCTTAGCAAGACGAAGCTAATAGCTAAGCACACAGCAGAAACCTAATGAGAACACCAGTATCTCCTAACTCCAGCTTCATTCAGAAAGCCAAGAATACAGAAGTGAGTCAATTTGTGTCTGATGGCCGTAATGAACATGCCAATGAAGATGCCCAGAAGGAATACCATAAATTGGCAAGGTGGCAGCTGCATTCATCAGCTCCAACAAGAGCTGGTCATCCATAATCCAGCAGTATCAAAGACCACACTACAGCTCCAATGTTAGTTTCACCTTTAAAGTATGAGTGGGAATGCTTGAAATTTGCCAACAGTCCCAACAGATGTGTCACTGCTGCCAAGAGCCAATGCTGCATGATGATCCAGGGTTGTGAAATGCAAGTAAATAATTACAGCAAATGCTGAGAGTCATCGTTTGAATCATGGGGATTTGAAGCTCCTCACTCACCAAGTCCTCCAGAGAAGATAGTGACCATGTGTCTGGGACATACATCAGTAACGATTATGAATGACCTGTTGAAGCTGGGCAGCCCCAAACCTCCATTTTGCACACCCTACACCTGTCCTGGTGGGGGGAGCATCTTGCATTGGGCAGCATTTTGGGGATAGCTCTGGCACAAGCCAAAGTGTGGTGCCTATTGTATTTGTGCTTCAGGGATAACACACAAGACCCAGCTGTGTTCTCCTCCATGCATGGGGTTTGTCCCCAACCTGATGGAATGAGTGTAAAACCACAGGGTCAACAGGGGCAACCTGTCAGCTCCTGTCCTTCCTTCTGGAGCTGGGAAGAAGGGGGTAGGAAACATGCTGGAAGTCCCCAGTAACTCAAGCCCCCTCCCCACCCTGCTTGCAAGAGCACCCCATCAGCCGTGCCTGTCAATGCCAGTGGGGGTCCACCGCCACTGTGCCGATCCCCACAGAGATAGCATGGCCTTATCCTCTCCCTGATGCACCTGCCAATGTTGCTGTTTATAGGGGAGTGATCTATTCAGGGAGATAACTTTCCTCCAGGGTCACATCCTGCCTTCCCCCAAGCAAAGCATTGGGACTCCTGGTTGGCACAGGGCTCTGTTAACCCACCCATGGGGAAGCACTGGGTGCAGGGTGGGGTTTTCTCACCCCAGGATGGTTCATGTGACGGCTGCAGGGAGAGCAGCAGGGAGTCCCCAGTGAGGATGTTCTTTTTCTTTTCCTCTTTGCAGGGGAAAGAGGGTGATTTGAACCCTATGGGACTCCAAGAGCTGTGCAGCATTATTCATGTATCAGCTAATGGAGCTCACTCAATCCATTAAGATTTTAAGTCAGGGGTTTGGTGTTAATTATGGACCAAAACATTTAATAGCCCGTTACACTTCCACAAGGCATTTTTTTTTTTAATTAAAAAATGATATATTGCACAAAAGGGGGAAAAAAAGAGGAATAATTGAAGATTGTTTTATTCCAGAATGACCCTAGGCAGGGAAGGCAGGGAGGAGCTGGTGTGTCAAGGGACTTGATGGCAATGCCACAATTAGAAGCTGGTGGTGTGGGAAGCCAGGGAGGAAGCAGCCTCACCACCAGGATAAGGTACCCAGAGAAGGGGAGAACAGCCTGGCCAGAAGCAGGTAGGTGGACATCCAGGCCAGGCTTTTGGCCACTACACCGGCTTACCTGTTGAATTATTTGCTTGTGTTGCAGAAGACTTTGTTTCAAAACCCTCTTTCTGAATCTCTATCAGATGTCTCAGGAAAAATGGCTAAACCCCCAGGGTGGAAATTAGTCTGGGACAGATCAGGGATGAAGAAAATCTGACGTTTCTCTCTGATGCTATTCTGTTTTTCATTCAATATTTAAAGAAGTGTTTAAGCAGGTGTTGGCCCAAGTTGCATTCTGATAGTCTGTACAAAATGAAAGGTCTTCAGTGAAGTGCCTACAGTCTGGTGATCCATGGGGCAGGGGGGCAGCAAGAGAGAGCCCAGGAGGGAGCAGCTCCAGGTGGGTGGTTGTTATTTATCTAGCTCAAGACAGGATGAAGAGATGAGGGATAGAAACATGGCCCAGGAAAAGTTAGGGCAACTGCTTACAAGTGGAAGTAGCAGGAGTATGACCCCCAAGTCCCCAGGCATGGACGGACTTGTCCAAGTCCTCCTGCATCTCCAGCAATGTGCCTTGTTCACTTCCCCCAACCCTACAATGGGAATAATATTATTCCCTCCTCACAGGGTTTTGAGATGCTCAGTTACTATGGTGATGGGGCCATAAAAGTACCAAAGATAGCAAGAACAATAATATTATCAGACATGGTAGGAGCCAAATAATTGCATTTAGGGCACGCGCACACAACACAGAAGGGAGAGCCACCTCCATGCACCACAGCTCTCAAACCCTGAAAACAAAACTTTTTTTTTTTTTTTTTTATATGCCAGTGGTCTTGCAGTCTACTTAAAGGGCTAATTTCCAGTTCCTGTAACATCCACCCAAATGCAAGGAGAAGTTGCAACTCTAGGCTGCTCCTGCCTCTTCCCAACACCAGCCAGGAAAAGGGAGGGAGTAGTGGGACCAAAGGCCCCTCGCCAATGCAGAAATCAAACATTCCTTACACCAGTGCTGTAACACAAAGTCCCCACAGATGTTTGTCCACCTCATTGTTTGACCAGCTGAGCATTTTGCTGCCCAGAGCAGTGAGCGTGCCCAGCACAATGCTGCTTATGGCTGATTCCTTTGTCTCTGCTGAGCGGAGCACTTGCCTCATTATTTTTTTTAATTTATGGGGTTCTTATTGAAAAAAATGTATAACATCTGTGGCTGCTTAATAACACCTGTGTGCAACAAGGCTGCTTTTCAGCAGTGATTGTCACAGCATTCTCATCTGGGCAATGCTGAGCCGGTGCTACGTGGCCTCTTCTGAACTGCTGAGGCAAGAATGATCCTTGGAGGGCACATAATTAACAGGCAATGCAAAACAAGATGCTGTGAAAAAAATATGAGACATCCCTTCTAACAAGGGGAAATCTTGAAGATGAGCAGGTAATGAGTTTGTAATGCCTCTTCAGAAGAAGTGCCTTCTGGCACTTGCATGGAGAGCTGTGTTGCCAACCTAGCTCTGCTGTTATGGTCAGAAGATTTGGCCTTTCCCTAAGCATTGTGGGCAGGTCTGCACCCCAGCTCTAGCCCAGGAGCTTCCTGCTCCCTGATGAGGCCACAGGCAAGGTCCATCCCTGCCTTCACACTAGCCCAGTGTGAGCTTCTCCCATGTGAGAAGCATGTGCCACCAGCAGTGACCTGCTCCTCTTGTATTTGCTGAGCCCAAGAGGATGTTGGCACCATGAATAGAAACTGCCCTTCTGCCACTCACACAACAGCTCTGGGACAGCTGCAGGGACCTGCCATGTACATCTGTGCTCTAACAAATATTTTCCTCATCCCAGGTGCAGACTGGGAGATGTAACCACCCCTGCTACTGCACGAAGCATGGGGAACCACTGCAGCACTGGCTTGGCAAGTCTGTCAGCCTGTTGACCTTGTCACAGTGAATGCAGAGGGCAGCAGACATCCCTGGATGACCAAAAACCCAGAATCCTTCTCCTTCATCATGAAGTCTGGAGCCCCTGCATCCCTCAGGTAGTTTTTACCATGAGCAAGAGGATCCTTAAGCTCATTGCTGGTGTTACCACACAAATCTTCATGGTTCTGACAGCCTTGAGTTTTGAGGCAGCTCCTATTGAACACTATCTCCTTGCAGCATGTCCTAGGGCTTGCTGAGCAGGTGCTGACTGTAACAGTTCAGCTATGGAGAAAGTACAAAGCAGCCTGGAAGGCTTACAGGTGCCTCTTGCATTGATACATGCTCATGAGAAAGCTGCTGGTAGCACAAGGAGCGAGGAACAGTGGGGACACAGCTCCAGCACTGACAAGGCTCTGGTTTCTTTCTTGCAGGAGCCTCCCTGCACAAAGCTGGAGGAGGTTTTATACACTTCTCACAGCTCTTGGAAGCTCAGGCTGCCCTGAAATCTCTTTTCCCACTGCGAGATGGTAAATAAATAAAATTTTGATCCCTACTGAGCTCAGTAGTAAAAACAGGGCTGCTGGGGATGCAGACAAACAGTCTTTCCTGGGCTTCGCCAGGGCTGGTGTGTAGAAAGCAGGGCCCAGCAGAGCAATTCAGCTGGGGAATAAAGAAGCAGCAGTACAAACATTTACATGTCCAGCCCTTTGCCACCGCAGCTCAGTAAACCCCTCTGTAACACGGGGTATTTGAGCAGATGCACTCCTTGCACATCCCTGCTGCTCTCCCTTTCTGCACAGAGAGCTTCATCATCAGGCCCCTCCCCCACTCACATGTTTGGGCTAGGAATTGCCCTCATCTTGCAGAGTACAATAAAAAATCAATGTAAATAAGCAGCAAACATTAATTATGATAAAAAAAAAAATCATCGAAGTGAGAGGGATTGATCTGGAGGAAGGCTGCAGCTTGCCACCAAATTAGAATCACGGAATGGTTTGAGTTGGAAAGGTCCTTAAAGATCATCTCTTCCAACCTCCCTGCCATGGGTAGGGATGCTTCCCACTAAATCAGGTTACTCAAAGACCCATCCAGGGAAGGCACATGTACAGTTTCTCTGGACAAACTGTTCTAGTGTCTCACCATGCTCACAGTGAAGAACTTCTTCCTTATAGCTAATCTAAATCTTCTTTCTTTCAGTTTAAACCACTAGCCCTTGTCCTATCACTATATGCCCTTGCACAAAGTCCCTCCCCAAAATCCAGGTTTGTGAGACTGAGGCCATGGGATGTGCGGTTGGTCCAAACAAAAAAGTATATTCAAGACACCTGGCTTGATCATTTTCATATCTGATTTCTTTTATTGTCTCTTTCAGCTTGTGGTGTCAGAGGAGTGGATTCATTTATTGTGTGTGCAGATATAGTTAGGTGCCCCTGACCATGACAGCCATACCCTAAACGTTTCAGCAGCCATATCAGAGGGAGGTGTGCTGCAGACTCTTCTAAGATGGTACCACAAGATACAGGAACAACTCAACCTGGTCATTTGTTCTCTGCAAAGTCATGCTCATTTGCATTGTCTTTCCCAATCTTAGACCCCAAATATGCTCTTTAAATATATCCACAATGGGCAAAAATGAAGTTGTGGTCCAACAGCAGCTCTGTGGAGCAGAAGTGTGACTGGGAGCATCTTGCCCAGGTGTATGAGGTACAGAGATGGCAGGACCCTGGGTGGATGGTGGGATGAATTGGGCACACTGGGAACATAACTCCTACCAGGACTGGGAGGTTGGCTATGACCTGGTATGACTGGCAAGAGAACATGTGTCAAGAGGAGTCAAACTGCTTGTCTCAGCCTGGTAACCCCAAAGACATAGCTAAACCTGCTTGGGGTGCTGGTGAAATCTCATCCCTGTGGTGGGAGAGAGAGAAGGTCTTGCATGGAGGTGACCTCCATGCAGATGCTTCTTCAGTTGTTTGTGAAAGCCCTGCATGTCACAGGGCTCCCACACCCCCTTTAGAATCTGCACCAGCTTTCAAACAAACTTGCTCTTAGACAGCTTTTCCTGAGCATCTAACCCAAGGCCTCCTGGCTGCAGCTTAAGCCTATTACAGCTTGTCCAACCCTCAACCAATTGATCAGTCATTTTTATAACTGCCTTTTCCATGCTGGATGAATGTTACATATCCCTCTGCCTTCAGTCATCTCTGTCCTGGAGCACAAACCCAGCTCCTTCAGACCATTTTCCCAGGGCATGTTTTCCAAATTCTCTGAACTCCCTCAATTTGTCTGAATCTCTCTTAAAGTTGCGATGCCCAGACCTGGAGGTATATGTCTCCAGCTGATGCCTCACTAGCACTAAATAGAGCCAAATAAATTACCTTGATGTCTTCTATCTGAAACTATTCATACAACTGTGGGCAAGATGTGCCTTTTCTTTCCCTTCCTAAAACATCAGGTTATTGTTTGCTGCTCAGTTTGAGGGCAACTCCATTGCTTGAGCCTCAGCCCTTCTCCTGCTGGCTTACCAGTTCTTACATCTTATATCTGATTTTTCTATTGCCTTCCTAAGTGAAACACTTTGCACTTGACTTTATTGAATTTCAGTGTATTGATTTCAGGCCATTTCTCCAATTTATCAAGATCATTTTGCTCTGAAAAATCTTGCAGCAGTTTGTCTTGTATCTGCTCTGTTGACAAAAGGTCTTTAGTCCTCAGGGCTGTCAAGCCTGGACTCTGCACTAGTCCTTAAAATAGTCAGAAATAACCACATGGGAGGCATCAGAAAAGTGGAGTATGGAGGTGTCAGATTGGCTCACACACAAACAGCCCCACGCTGCCATCTCAGAAAGGCAAGGCATAGAAGCAACAGGAGGAGGTGGAACGAGCATCATTGAAATACTAATGGGTCTCCGAGAGTGAGAGCAGGGATATCTGCTGAGAGATTCTGGGACCCTGCTGCAGCCCCAGGGATGGCCCCAGAGATGAGAGAATAGAGGAGAGATGAGCACTGGGATTTCATGCTTCCCCTTTCTTCTCAGGTCAGGGTGTGATGAGGTGTCCTGTTCTCCTAACCCTTCTGTTTGGGCACAATGAAGAAACATGAGACTTTGGGGGAGCATTATGGACCTATAACAGCAGCCACCTTCCCATTAGGCTTTCCTCCCTCTGCTTCTCCCATCAGCTTGACAACAGCACCTCCCCTGCCTCCTCCTCCTGCACCCTAGGGCGGGCTGAAGTTCAGTTGACAATTAGCCAGGTACTGGGAGGAATTTCCTAGAAAACTTTGCAACATCTTGAAGAGCTGCTTCCTGATAAGTCCTTGTTTTTCATGGAGGGCAGGCAAAACGGCTGAGCTTCAGCTGCAGGCACAGCAGGAGGACTGGAAAACACATCAGGAAAGACATACAAACAGCTTTGGGGAAGGGGTAAAACAGAGGCACAATGGAGGGGCCAGAACAGCCTGGGATATAGCAGTGAAAATGGTTTCCTTGGGAAAAGGCTGGCAAACCTCAACTGGAAAAGCGACAGCAAGGGAGAGATGAGAGAGCTCCTCTGGGTGTGGAGACCATGGGTAAGAAGAGAGAAGAGGAGCAAGGTTTGGGTGAAGTCCTGACTGCCATAGGAGTTCACTCTGGCCCTTGACTTGATAACAATGCCGATACAGATGTGTGGTAAGTCCTGCTCAGCACACACTTTAAAGTCTAAGTAGCTTATGAATAAGTAATAAAGTCTTATTCCCAGTGCCATAATCTATATTTAATTAAGAAAATAACTAAATGGTGGCAGTAAAAGGGTCTGTGTGAGGAAATGGAGACAGAAACATTGTCAGATAGGCTGCAATAAAAAAGGAAACAAACAGCAGCCTCAGCATGGCAGAGGCAGAAGACCTGTCTACTGCAAAGTCTGACACAAGCAGTTTCTTGGGTCAACAGATGAGCTGAAGGTTGGCTAATGGACACTGGGTTATTCATATGCAAGTGTGAATTTTCCTGCCCATTTAGTCCTGATGGTGATGCTGAACTGTGCATGGAAAGCAATGTCTCAACATGCCAAAGCTCTATATGGGAGCATTCACCAGTGTCCAAAGCAGTGCCTTTGGTACTGCTACAAGCTGTTTGGTGTCCACATCTTACAACATTTCTGTGCTAAACATCCTTGGCCAGGGTGCTCCAAATGTCTTTCATTGGCAAATGAAAGCAAGCTGTGCTATCTGACTAGCACTCATGCCGAAGTATTCACACTGTTAGACTGGAAGGGGCCATGCCAGACCAATGCTGGGCGAATGGCCAAAGCATGTAGAGATGTTCATATTACATACACAATAGCTTGTCAGCCCAGGCCAGAACCTAGGGCAATGCTCTGCTGGATCCCTTAATGCAGCCCTGGGACCACCTTCCTTCTCACCATCGCCTCAGCACCCCCCATGGGTGTTGGCAACTTTCCAGAGGTCTTTGCCAGCTTGGAGGCAGTGCCAGGCCAAAGGCCAGAGTTTGGCTTTTCTCCTGCTCACCATGCTGAGAGCACTGAGGATGGTGCTGATGTCAGCTCTGATTAACCTCTGTTTTGGACCAGACAGAAAAAGACAGATAGTGCTGTGGCTGTAGATAGTCCAAGTACTCTGCATCTGTGTCCAAAGCCATTCCAACTCCACCAAAAGCACTTCCTGGCTACAGCTCCAGACCTTTCCCACCTGTCATCTTCTCCTAGTTCTCTAGAGCATTGCTGCAGCCTTGCTCCATTAACCATGTTTTACTTATAATTTCACTTGTGGAGGTCTGCAGGTGACAGATGTCCCTCCGCTTCCTTGGATTGTCAGCAGTGGAACTGAGACCACGTTTTAAAGGCTGGGTTAAAGAAAAGAAAAAGAATCTCAGTTCACATACTATACATTATAAATAAACTGTTTGGTTTTTAAATTGAAAAACAACAATAATCACTTTTAAGAGCCTGCTGAACAAAAGCAGCCTTATTACCACTGGGACAAATTCATTTTTACCAAAAAGAACACAAATATTTTTCAAGTGGCTCTTGAGCTCCTGAAGTTGCTAACATCCTACTGCTTCCAGCTCTGTCCTGGGGAGCTGTGGGAGGCACAGAGCCACAACAGGGATGGGGACAGTTGTGTGAGAAGTGCAAAAGTAGTGCAAAGTGAGGACAATCCCTTCAGCTAAGCTAGGTTGCAAAGAGAGAGAGCTACCATCAGTTTTCTGTTGCATGCTTTTCCCCTAACTGCTGTTTCAAGGCAGGGTGACAGGAGGACTGGAGCAACCAGTGGCTTAGTCTGGGTGGAGCTGAGGACTGGGGACTAGACAGGCTGTGTTGCAAGGGGCATAGTTACTCAGTTAAGCTTGTCTTTCAATTCCTATTAAGCAACAGAGAAAAGCACGGCTTCCAGAGAGGACCTGGTATGCACAGAGCCCATGAGTGCACAGTGGGCACCTGTCACTGTGAAAGGGCTGTGCTGAGAGGTGCAGTCCATGGTAGCTTGGTGGGTAGCCATATGAGCTGTGGGGACTTCTTGGATTAGAGTCATCAAGGCAGATACCTGAGCTAATTCTACCTCACTGTCCCATTGTAGTTGTCACACTGCCAACAGCAAGGGCCAGAGATGGGCAAAGAATGTGCTGAGGGGCCTTCAAAGCCTGGAAATAGAGGGCTGGAATCTCCAAAACTGCTTGCCCTCCACTCCTTGACGAGAACAAGTGATGGGAGCTGGTCTGAAGAAATTGCCAGGGGTAGTAGAGCCTGTCTCAGTGGGATGAAGAGCACTGCCACCAGGCATCAAGGCTAGGAAAGAGAACAGCAGCTGAGCAAAGGGGATAACCATCACTCCTGGAGAGTGCTGCCCCTGAGGCTGGCTGAACTTAAAGTGATGGACTGAGATTTATATCCTGCAGGGAACATGACCGCATACACCACAAGGAGTCCAAGGACTGTCCAGAGGGTGCAAAACAGTATGGATTCTCATACAGCACAGGCATGGGAAAGGAAAATGAAAGTAGCCCCATACTGGCATGGTCCCAAGATCTTTCTTCCCAGGCTATGGTACAGTAAGATCACTAGGAGCCAAGTGCTGGCAGCTAAATCTAACCTGCCATGTACTTTGGGAACAGCATGGCATTGTGGAAGTCAACAACATGCTATGAAGGTGGTTGTGAATCCATAGCCAAGAGCATGGCTTGAGTAGGTGGAAGATGAGCTGGTGGAGCGAACGCTATTTTATCTGGGTTTCTGTCCCTGAATCAGAGGGCTGGACAACATTAGCCATTACTGATCTGGAGCCAGCATCTGAATTACTGCAGAAGAAAGTCATGCTCACTGGATCCTTGCCTGGGCACTGTTTTAGGCATGGATGCCAGCAGGCTCATGCAGTTGGCCTGTCCCGTGTTATGATCAGAACAAGTGATGTGGGACTGACAGAACCTCACAGCCCTGGCCACACCAGCAGTTGCCCTGAGCACAGCACTGGAGTGGTCATATCCTTGGAGATGGGGCTAAGAAGGTCTCTGCTGGAGTATGAGTGTGGCTGTTGAGGAGGAAGCATGGACTTGTAAGACTGACGTACCAAGTGATGCTGACAGCTCCATATTGGACGTTGCCTCTCTGAGTGCAGCATGCAGGTTCAAAAGTTACTGAAAGATAAGAAAGGTGCAGCCTTAGAGATGGAAGAGAAAGGAAAGGAAGAAAACCAATTTACTAATGAACATATTATGTAGACATGCCTCTTGCCTGCTGGCATGGATTAATATCCATAAATCAAAGAGGGACTGTTTTTAATGCTTGAGATGGAGGCTGGTCCTCAGAAAATTGCTGAGGGGGCATTAATGAGAAGAGACATCTGGGAATGGCTCCAGGTGCACTGGCTGCATGAAGGGGAAATTCTGAAGAACCGTTGTCAGCTAAAATTTATTCCTGTGCTGTGGAAGCATGTGGTTCATGAGGACAGAAGTATGGGGACCATGGGTCCCTCTGTGGAGGCATTGGTCAAGCTTAAGAGGAAGGTGGATGGCCCCTTGGTTCTCTGCTCCACAAGGCAGCTCCTTGAATTCTTTTTCCCAGGCTTGGGCTTATACACAAGGAAAGCTGGCCCCATCTTTTGACTTTGCTCAGCAAGAGGCTCACATGGATTAGGTGACAGGACAGTCCCAGACTGTGAAAACCAGGAGCCAAAACTAAGGTGGGACACACCATTACATCCATCCTGCCTCTGCTGAGCATGCAGTCACCAGAGACAGGAGTTGGGACCAGTGTTATCTCGCAGCCACCATGATTGCCATGACCCAGGGGATGGGGAGCAGCACCTCCTCCTGCTGTTCAAATAATCATTAGATTGGCCAAAGATAAGGACAACCCCTTGGTACTAGAAGGATCCCCCCAAATGTAAAAGGAGCTCTGACATTACACAAGAAGGGATAGAGGGCAGAGGCTCAAAGCATGAAGCAACTGTCTCTGACATTTCTGGAGCCCACCCTGAGGGTGGCTGAGAGGTATCTGGGCAAGAGGCAATTGCTCTGTTGAAGAGGCACAAGTCCCAATGTATTTATTGAGACCTACCTTCCTTGAGATGTTTCCCTTTCAGCAGCACAAGGTCCCTGCCAGGATTTGAGAGGGACATTAGACTCAGTGCACATGGCACAACACGACCTTTCACATCCCCACATTCTGTGTGGTGAGGGCTGCTATTGGAAAGAGGTGGGGGGGGAGTGGGGAGAGGGGTACTTCTGCTGTCAGTATTTTTTCCTAAGGAGAGGTTACTGAGAGACAGGATTTCATTAATCACATTTCATGTGCATTTTAAAAACCCTTTAAATCATCACTTTTTCAGAACATCGCCCTCACCTTCTCCTCTCCCACACACCCTGTAATCTGGCATCAGTGGCCTCTGGTGCGTGTTCTCCCACCGCCCTTCCCAGGACCACCTCCTTCCACTCGCACTGACCCACTTTAGCTGTCAGATTTACAGCTGAGTGGCTCACCCGGGGGAAGTAGCTGGATTCACAGAAAAACTCTGCAGCGCCAGGGAGCCAGTCAGGGAGGAGCAAGCAGGAACAGCCTCGCTGGGAGACAGACACCCACACCCCACTCCTAGGGAGAGGCGAGAAACCTGCCAGGGAGACGGCTCAGAGCAAAGGACGCTAAGAAAGCATATGCTCATGGTATCAGTGGATTAGAGAGGAAAAAGGAAAAGAAAACAATGCAGGAGGGCAGGGCATGGCAGAGAGGGGCAGGGAGCAGTGGAAGGGAGGCCTACCAGCCAGCCAAGGAAACAAACCCCACCATAGCACATAAGCTATTTTTCAGGTTGTGCTGCCAAGGAAAAAGTGTGATGTGGGAGAAAGGTTGGTGTTAGCAAGGGGGGAATCTGCTCCTAGGAGTGTGATGAGGAATATGGGTAGGGTAGGGCAGGACAGGGAGCAGGGAAGTTCCTGGTTTGGAGGAGGGATGCAGGAGGCTTGGAGGATCTCACAGGTACAGGGACTGAGCTGTGCAGAGGGAAAGGAGGGATGGAGGAAGCTAAGCATTTGGAGATGCCTCAGCATTTCAAAGCTTATTTGAAGTGAGCAGCCAGCTCCTTCTAGTTTCACCTCTCATCTGATGGAGCAGCCCTGGCTCCTGACAGGAGAGCAGAAGTAACTATCATCCCAGGGTCCCAGTGGAGGAAAAGGAAACCCCAAGCACGAGATATGGAGGGTTGTTACAAGCAAACTCATGTGGTGACAAGAGAAAGCCATGCTGGGTCCAAGCTCGTAGGCAGGCAAGCTTAGCCCTCAGAGAGCAGGGAATTGCTGTCTGTGTCTCTCTCTCTGTTTTCCCTTAGTTTATTGTGTTTTGTTTAATTGAATCACACACACACATGCACACACACGAGCCCCAGCTCATGGTGTAAAGTCTGTAAGGAAACAAGCAGCAAATTAACGTTCCAGGAGGATCGGTGCTGAGCAAACACATGACACCAGGCATGAGATGCAGGCAGGAGGGAGTGAAGCAGCAGGAGGAAAGGGGGAAAGACCAGAAATCTGCAGAAAGGGAAGAGGGAGCTGCAAGAAGCCTTTCCAAGGGAAAATGGGTCTCAAAAGAAGCAGAAGGGAAGGAGAAAAACATGAGAGGAGAAGGCAGAGGGCAGTACAGCTGATGCTGGTGTTTTCTATAAGGTCACTGTGCCCAAACACCCTGGTCCCTGTTGCGGAGCAGTTCAGAGCATAGCAAGAGAATGCTCCCATGGCTCAGGGCTGGGGGTGGCTGAACTGAAGGGACATGGCTGCAAATCCCAGGGGTCCTTTGCTGCTCCAGAGCTCTCCTGTCCAAATGTGAACAAAACACCTCTCTGGACACAGTACCCTAGTCTACTTAGGTTTCCGTCATGACCTCACACTCTTCTTTGACTGTCTCTCAGGATTCAGCTCAGCTAGGATGCTCTCTCCCCTTTTTCTTGTGATGTCTGGTGTACCTGTCACTCCACAGGACACTTATCCTCAGGAAAATATTGCATACTGAGGAATGATGGAAATATGGGCTGAGAGCCGATGTGCTGGAGGATGTGTTGAGGAAAGGGTACAGCACTCCCCAGGCTCCTCATCCCCAAGGAGCAGCACCCCAGTGGCACCTGGATGACCAGTACAGCCCTCAGCCCAGACAGAGCCAGTGGACCAGCAATCTCCTCCATTGTGACCATAATGCAGAGACACCTGAGGGGAAGGAGAAGAGGGTTGACTGTACAGCAAGGCAGCTCTTCAGCCTCTCCTCACCTCCCAATGCACCCCTACTCATGAGGTGTTGGGAGGTAGTGTAACATTGATCAGCCACTCCACAAGATTATATTCTCTTCAGTGCTGGAGAACTGTGAGGTTAAAGGACGCTAGCATCCTGCACAGGCTTGCTGTGACAGGCCTCATATGTGTTTAGTCACATCCAGCTATGAAGCTTCTCTGGAAACCAAGACATTTATTAAAAGGAGCAGCAGCATTGCACACACATCTGCCTGTGTGAAGGAGAACTTCAAAAGGGCTGACAGTCATGGAGCCCAGCAGTAACCTTTGTCTAATTAGCTGTCTTGATTTCCTTGCAGTTTATTTTTACACTTCTAGAGCTCTGAAATGTATTTACTGTAATGTCAGAAAGGTCATGGTAAATACAAAGCTTCCTAGCAATAACTATATCCAGCCCACTGGGTTTTTGGAACTGATGGCCATGGCTTGGCTTGGGAAAGGCAGGTTGTTTTAGTTTCCCTTTCCTAATGATGTTCAGGAAAAATTTACAACCGTTCAAGTGAGCAACCTGGAATTTAAACTATTCAGGCAATATATATCAAGGCTCTAATTTCGAGCCCCGCTTTGTGCGCCAATTTAAATCTGTCGCGGTTTGGGGTCAGGGCAGCCCCCAGACCGATAACAGACCACTCTCTTTTAACCCCCCTCCCTCCCCAAAGGGGAG
>JANHGL010022390.1:0-34843 GCA_024611195.1 Ceyx melanurus
ACTGGGGTGCTCTTTGGCGTTTCTTGCTGCTCTTGTGATTGTTCGGTGTTTGTGCGGGGCTGACTCGAGATGCTGACTGAGGGCTTCGTCCCCACACACCGTGCTCTCGCACGCCACGCACTGGTACGAGCCGCTGCCCTGGCCGCTGACGGTGGGCACGTGAAGCACCATCTCTTGCAGGTTCGCCACGGACTGGCCGAAGAAGCAGAGGGACTTCAGGTGGTCGCTGGCCGCCTCCTGGTCGCCGAAGCCCGCCTGGCACTTGCGGCAGACCAGCTTGTACTGCACCTTCGGGACGATGAAGGGGTCGCAGAGGGAGTCCGCACCCTTGCCTTCCGCTTCGGGCTCTTCTTGGGGTTTGGGCAGGAGGGGGGACACCTCACGGGGTGCATTCTTCTGCTCTTCTTGCTTGGGGGGTTCTTTGGCAGGGTCTTTGTCCGGGGTGGCAGCCCCCGCGGGGACGGGGGTTTGGCTTCCTTTGGGCTGCTGCGCTTTCTGCTGCTGCTGCTGCTGCTGCCGCTGCTGCTGCTGCTGCTGCTGCAATGCCTCCTGCAGACTCTGCTGGTATTGCTGGTACTGCTGCAGCAGGGAGCCGGGGGACAGCCCCAGCAGCGCCTGCGACAGCGCGGGGCTGTAGGGGAAGAGCCCCTCCATCCCGTACATGGGCTGCAGGTACCCGCTCTGCAGGGCGCCGGGGATCTGCGGGGCATAGTAGGGGGAAAAGCCGGGGACGAAGTAGGGAAGGAACTGGCTCGTCAGCAAGGTGGTGGGGTCCGAGTTGAGGGCGGCCTGCAGCGCCTGGAGTTGGGCGGGCTCCACCGCGTACTCCATGGCGGGCAGCGGGGCCGAGAGGGCGCCCGCCGGCGCCTCCCCCTTCTCTTTCTTGGGCCCTGGCAGGGGGTCCCCCTTCCCCTTGGGTGCCTTCTCCTTCTCTTTTGCCTTCTCGCTCTCCTTCTCCTTGCGCTGCGGCGGGGGCGGCTGCTGCGGCTGCGGCTGAGGGGTCGTTGCTGGCGGCTGCTGCGGGGCCACGGCCGCTGTGGCTTGTGCCGGGGTGGGTGAGCTCAGTGCGGCCGGGGGCTGCTTATTTGGTAATCCAGAGGTGGGGAGGCCGGGCGAAGGGACGCTTGTGCTGGGCAGGCCCATCAGGTTGGGTTTGGGAGAAGTTAAAGCTGCAAGAGGGAGGAGAGAGAGGTGAGGAGTGATCGGCGCCGGGCAGGCAGAAAGCACAACTGGCCCCGCGCCACCGTCTCCTCGGCACGAGGGCAGCTCCTGGCCCAAGCTCCCGCATGGCAGCAGCGCGAGGTACAGAATCATGGAACGGTCTGGGCTTCAAGGGACCTCTAAAGGTCACCTGGTCCAACCCCCCAGCGGTGAGCACAGACATCCTCAACTAGAGCAGGTTACTCAGAGACCGGCCTGAGCAACCTGCTTCCTTCAGGACAACTGCTCCTGTCCCTGCTCCTCGACGCCCCGCGCCGTGGGCTGAGCCTCGTCAGCCTGACACCCGCAGCCGGCCCAGCACTGAACGTGGTGTCTCTGCTGGGGACGCCCGCCAGCCACCCGGGATGCTGACTCTCAGTTAACAGCTGACATCAGGGACAGGCACTGAGAATGCATTAACTGGGGCTGCCAAAGGACTCCAGCAGACGGAAAATGCTTTGCCAAATGGCCATAGATCCTGCCAATCTCATTAGAATCTCCACAGACTGGAAAGCCCTGGTCATGGCAACTGAAGAGACCTGAACAGGCTAAATCTGTTACTCTGTCCTAATGAGGCTGGTGCTCACAAATCCACAAACCCCTGATGCAAGCCCTTCCCCTTCCACCCAGTGTTAAGAGGCTTTGGGTGCACAGCTTCTGAGCAATTTCAGTTCACGCAGTATCAGATATCTCTCCAGAGCACAAATGTCGTGTTTTGGGTGGAATTAAAAGCGTTGTGATGCTTCTTCACAAAGGAGATGGATTAATCGTGGAAAGTGAAGTCTGCCATCTTCCCAACAGCCAGGAATGACACAGTCCCCAGGTGCTGATTTCTACTCTCACAGATGACAGTAGTAGCGGGCAAGAGGAGCACAGCTCCCTGAGTCACAGGCATTAGTCACATCCACTGCAATTGGTGAATGTGCCCCTAAAAGGAGCATTTTGCTTGGGAAGCCCCTTGGTGCCCTTTGGGGAAAATAAAAATGAGACCCAGAGCTCTAACATTCTGCTGGTGCAGCTCTGTATGCTCTGTGGCTCTGGAGCCCGGAACCTGCTGCAGGATCCAGCCCTGCTGCAAAAATGTTCCACAAAATCTGACCTCCCATTAACAAATCCCAAAAAGCACTGTGCACAGGGCAGGTGATTCCCGGCTCCTTTGCCTGGCCAAGGAAGGGGACTCAAACACAGCCATGGGCTGTCATGAACAGCTCTATCTGAGCTGCAGCTGCCCTGTTTATCCTGATGAGGTGTTAACTCACTGTCATCGATCCCAAGGAACAAGTGTGGGCATCCTCGACCCTCTCCTCACTGCTGCCAGCAGGCAGCCTGACACCCAGCTCCTTGGTCAGAGCAGACAGCACAAGGGAGAGGGAGCACAAGAAGCAGATGCCATGCAAAGACACACGTGCTCCTCAGGTTTCTGGACACCAAGCTCCAGACTGCTGCCTGCACGGCTGCATCACAGCCATGCCCTGTAAGGCTGGTGTAGCCCAGAAGCAACCTGCACTTCCCAACACACACAGAATCACTGTCTGAAAACACCTCTCAGATCACCAAGTTAACTGTTGCCTAACTCCAGAGCACAGGAACTGCTTTCTCTCAGCATCATGCTCCAAGCAGCAGCTGGCAGCTCAGGGGAGCAGAGCACCCTCCAAAGCCTGCCTGCACAACTCCCTGGCATAACAGCTTGCCTACATTGCAGCCTTCAGCCACTCACCGGGCACCTGCACCCGACGCTGGCCTCCCGAGGGCAGGGGGGACAAAGCTGCCGTGGCTCTGGGGAAGGAGGGCTGGAGGAAGGTGGGCAGGAGCCCAGAGAATTCGGCGATGGCTGGTGGGAAGCTGTTCTGCAACCTCCTGATGCAGTATTGAGACAACAGTGATTTGTGATGGTCCGAGGCGTACGAGGGGAGCCTCCCCACAGCCACCTTATGGATTTCAGATAAGGGCACATTATGGATAGATGCCATTGAAACTGATGTTCCCTAGCTGAACAGTCCCTGAGAGGTTCAAGCGCAGGAGCAGCAGCTAATTCATAACATTCCTGGATGCACAGCCTTATCTGCTTCGACAGGCTCTGAGCTGAGATGGCCTGACCTTTGGAGCTTTATCTAAAGGCCACAAATAGTCTGTTTGACTTTCTAAATAGCTTAGTCCTGTCTCAGCAGTCACTGATTGCTTTTAACATTCGTGGTACGTAGCCCCGTCTCCCCGGGACACGCACTGGTCTTTGGAGGAAAACAAAAGCAATAATAAAAAGTGAAGTGCAAAAAAGTAATTTTAGATGTTGCTATAAATTTGGGGTACTAAGTAAACTGCAGAGAGCTGTCTGGGACAGGCTGACAACATAATTGGCCAGAGATCCTCCTGGCCTCGTTCTGGCCTCTGAAACAAGAGCTTTGGTAAGAACAGAGTATTGCATGAAGAATCCTGGCCTGCAGAGATGCCCTGCAGGCGTGTAGCCCGGGCTGGATTCACAGAGCAGGAATGGGCAGCAGCCCCCAACAGAAGAATTTCTAACAGCTTTTAAAAATGGCTTAGTTACAGTGACCTATCCTACAAATAGTCAGGAACGATCCTGCTTTCGCTTTGGGCTTGTGGGAAGGGCTCTGTAGTTAATGCAAAAAAACCTTGCAGAGGCCCTGCCGCCCAGCAGGAAGCTTTTCCAGATACAAGAAATGTTTACTCTGATCTTTTCTGCTGTCTGACAGGACCTCCTGACACAGACATCAGCAACCACGCTACAAGTTAGTCCCCTGTGCTGCTCTTGTGCAAAAAGGGATCTTGACTCCAAGAGAGTGAATCATCTTTGGAAAGGCCAGAACCCAACAAAACCAGCAAGATTTAACTCTGTCTCATTTGTCAACAGAAGACATTTCAAAGACCAGCAGCAATGGAGAAGAAGGTGGACACAGCCACTGCCAAGGGCAGAGAGGGATGCCTGTTTTGAGTGGTGGGTCTCCAGTGCTCTCTCTAGGATGTTATGCCCCATGTCACTGCAACCTCACACACGCTTCAGGCACGAGTGATGGGATTTACAGGGGCCTGCCCTGCAGCCAGTCCCCCTGCGAGTGCCAGATGAGCTGTTGGAGGCCCATGCAGCTGCTCACACCAGCTACTACCCTTCTGTCTAAGGCTCTGATTTGCTTATCCAAAGAGTCACCTCCTGGATGACTGAAGAAGACGACAATTTTACTAACAACCATGTTACCTGTCAGCAGTCTGCTGGAAAAAGAATTTCTGAGTCAGCCTGGTGACCAAGAGCATCAGAAAGTCTTTTTGGAGACTGACAGCACTCTGGTTTCTGGCTAAGAAGCCAGGAAGATGTTCAGATCCTATCTGGGCTCTACACCATGGCTTACAGCTCATCATCATCCAATTAGTTCATTACAGTAAGAGAAAGCTATCATTTCTTCACACTATCTAGTAGCAGCAGCATTACTGTGGTGTTGAAAGCAAAGGTGCAGAGCAGCCCGTGGTGTAACCATACTGGGTGTTACCATGTCACAGGCTTCCCTGCCCGAGACAGACTCGGCCTGTAGCTGAGAGAAGAGCTGGAACTGGCTCTCGGGCTGTCCCTGTAAACAGAGAGTGGCCCTGGAGAAAGTGAACTTGAAGAGGGATCATCAGAAGTAAAGAGAGAAGTCTGCCAAGTGAAGGCAGGTCTCCTAGAGAACACCAATTACTCCGTCAGGAGCAGCAATTCAGACACAGGCACGTCTCTGGGATGCCACAGACGTAGCAGGGGTGAAATAAGGCCCCTGGATCAAATTTTCTAGGTCACTACTGGTCTACTGAGGAGGATCGTCCACTGCTAGTGTTTGCCACACATCTTATACTTTCCACCTGACCACCAGATACAAGGGAAAGGAGCATCCTCAGAAAACAAAGTCCAATAGCTGGGATCAGGCCACCCAAAGGACTATGCCAAATCACATTTTTTTTGTGTAGTATTGTTAAGAAAAATCTTATTAAAATATATAGTGGATTTGTCCCACGACTACACTGTTATTTGTTGAGAAGGTACTTTCTGGTTGTGCCCAACCACTGCTCAAAACCCCAGCCACAGCTGCACTGGGACCTGTCCTGAAATCACCACGAAGATGCTACCTAAAGATGCTCCAGGTTTCTGTCAGCAGTGATACCTCACACATGGCACTTTTCCCTAGACACAGTTCAGAATTACTGAGAGCCTGGGACAGCACTACACACACCGAATGCAGACACACAAGGAAAGGTGCAGTGACAGATGCATTCAGCACATCAGTCCTTTTCCTGTTCCATGTGATAAAGCCTCTATTTTCCTTTTCCTTTAAAGTGCTTCAGGATTTTTAGCGCGTGCTAACGGAACAGACACACAGCACCCCTAGATCTTGCTCTATTTCAGACTGTGCTAGAACACCTGAATTCAACAACTAGAGGTAAAATACCTATTGCTTATTCACTGTCAAGTCAACACAGTCAACTAGAGGTCTGGGCATCCTCCTACCAGCCACTCTCAAGGGAACCTTCGCCTGCACAAAGCTGTCTCTCTGAGCTGTGTGGTAACAGCCGTACCCACCTGTGTTGGATGGAGTGAAGCCTGGTAAGGATGGGCTGTTGAGGCCTGGGAGCAAGACTGGAGGGATGCCCTGTAGTGCTGGGTATGCAGCAGGAAGGTTAAGAGCTTGCAGGGGGGCGTTATCAAACATGCCCTGCTGTTGAGCTGCCAGACCAAGAACCTCATTGGCTTTTTTGATCCGGTCCAGCTCCTGCTGAGCCATCAACTGGCGTACAGTAGCTGGGTCAAAATACTCCTTTTCCTTATCCAACTGGCTTCCAATGGTTTCTTTAACTTTGGAGATATGCTGTTGAGAGAAGATATGGTCACGTACAGACAGTCGAGCGCTGTACTTGATGCCACACAAAGTGCACTCTGTTTTGGGTCCCTCATAACTTGTTTGGTTTATACCAAAATGCTTGGCCATGCTGAGTTTGGACTTCTTCTCCTTTGCCCTAGCATTCTGGAACCAGACCTGAACAACTCTCTTTGGCAGTCCAATGTCATTGCCCAGGACCTCACACTCCAGCATGGTAGGTGTCCTGTAGTCATTAAAGCATGACTTTAGAACTTTGAGCTGGAGATTAGTCATCTGAGTGCGAAAACGTTTCTGTCCGGGCCGATCCCCGCTCTCTCCAGACTTGCTGGCTGAACCACTTGCACCAGGGCTGGGTGAGCAGGGATCTGCAAGGCTGGACGTTTCACTATAGTCCACAGTACCTTCATTATCGTACTCTTTGCTGTAGAAGCTGGGAGCTGGGCTGACCAGGCCAGAAGACAGCCGATCTTCATATTCAGACATCGCTATCATGGCAGCTTTCGTCAGACCTTCGCTGGGTCCTGAGGCCGATTTGGTTTCAGTTGCAATCCCTGTGGCGCTGTCGTTGTCCGCATTCCCTTCATCTCCCGTTGTAGTGTCTGTGATTGCAGTGTTGACAGAAGAGCAGTCGTCGTTGTCCAGCTTTGTCTGGTCAAAGCTCAGATTGACCGAGGACATGGAGGGACTCTCGAAGTCCTCTATCCCTTCCACCTTAATGGAGGACGGGCTCAGCAGAGTTCGAGGCGACAGCTCCATGCTCTTGTTCACCGGGGAGAGAGGAACGCTCTGTCCGTCGCTGCTCGTGGGTGGCATGTGGGAAAAGCTTGCTCCATCAAAGATATCTCCCTTCATCTGGAGTCCCCCATCACAATCCAGGAGCATAGCAGACAACGTCAGGTTGTAGCCAGCTCTCTTGGCCTCGTGCCAGTGACGGGATCGGATGTGAGCTTCAAGAGCTGTCTTTGCTTTGAAGAGAGCTCGGCAGAAGGGGCACCGTCTGTGGGCTTGGGCGGGCCCTACAGCTCTGAACTGCCCCTTCCTCTCCCGTGCACGGGTGTTCTGAAACCAAACCTGCACCACGCGTTTCTTCAAGCCCACTTCATGTGCAATGTGATCCAACATCTTCCGTGTTGGGTTGGAGTCGAGCAGGTATTTCTGATAAAGGATTTCCAGCTGCTCTGGGGTAATGGTTGTCCTTAGACGTTTATCCCTTTGTGGTTCTTCTCCTCCAGTCCCGCTGTCGTTTTCTCCGGGGCTTGCGCTGGCCTTTTCCTCCAGCTTTCTCTTCAGCGTGTTCATTGTGGATGTTGGAGTTGATGGTGAAGTGGCTGAGCTTGCTGGAATCTGTGGTAATGTTCCAGACAGAAGCTGGCTCGCCAGGAGAGGATTGCTGGGATCAAAAAGCATGAATGGCATATCCAGCGTTCTGTCCAGGAATGGGGGGTGGATAAACTGGTTCTGTGCACTCAGAAAATGGAGCTGCTGATGCTCCTGCCAATGCTCAAAGGAAGGAAATGCCAGCTTACACTGGTCACACTGGTATGGGATTAGCTGAGGAGGTAGGTTTGCCAGCTGTTGAGGGGTGGATGTGTGAATGGGTTTGAGGGAAAGATGTGAGAGCTGGGATGGACTTGGGCTTGACTGTGACAAGGAGCACTGGGGGGGCTGAGGAGGGGGAGGTGGCTGCTGCAATGAAGGGGAGGATAACTGTGAAATCTTTTGGTGTGCTGAACTTGTCTTTTGTTCTCCTTGGTCCTGTTGCTGCTGAGACTCTTGCTTTGGTTGCACTTGCTTCTCTTGAGTTTGGTTTTGCTGTGTACTTGGAGGTTCAGACTGCTTTGGTTTCTCATCTGTAGCTTCTACTTTAGAACTATAGGTGGAGGAATCATCTGCCTCTGCTGTGAGCTGCAGAAAAGCTGAGGAGGTTGCGTTGGCTGAAGACGTAGGTGTGCTGTAAGCTTGCGAGGGCATTGGTGTGCTGCAGGAGGAACTGGTTGGAGTCAGGAGCTCCATTGCATCCATTGAGTCTTCATTCTGGCTATCATCCTGGCCATCCTCATCCTCGTCTTTGTAACAAAGCTTTTTCTGGTGTTTAATGAGATCAAAGATGCGCTGAAAGACTAGACTGCACTTTTTGCACTGGTAGTTCAAGTTGCTTGTTCTAATGTACCTGTCATTTGTGAGCTCCCGTCGTTCCCCGTCTTTGCCTTCTCCCTGATTCTCATAGTTTTTCCGAGCTTTTTGACGAGCGTTCTGGAACCACACCACTATGACACGTGTTGGCAGGTTCAGCAAGTTAGAAAGCTGCTCGAATTCATCATCCTTTGGATAAGCATTGGCATCAAAGAAGTCCTGCAGGACTCGGAGCTGGTAGTCAGTAAAGCGTGTCCGGGAGGACCGCTTGCTTCCCCAGTACTCCTGCTTTTGGGGCTCTGGAGAAGGAGGCCGTGAGTCTATCTTCAGTTCCTCCAGGCTGGTAATGGGAGGGTTACTGAAGTTGTACGGGGAATCCTTGTTGCGCTGGCGTTCTTTGAAGAGGGTGTTCCTGAACCAGTGCTTGATCACTTTCTGGGGCAGTCCGGACTTGTCCGCCATCTCTTTGATCTGTTCCTCGCTCGGGGAGTTGTTAATATCGAAGTACTGCCGAAGGACTCTGAGCTGGTCGTCGGTGATCCGTGTCCGCGGCCTCTTGTTCTGCTGCTGCTGGAGAAGGCTGGGGTTGAGCTGATGCTGGTACAGCTGGGCCAAGTCGGCAGGCAGGGGGTCTACGGGACCCAGCTGGGGCGGCAGCTGAGCAGGTAATGTTTGTAGTGGCATGGTCTGCATCATAAGTGGTGAAAAGATGGGGAGCTCCATCGGCATGGAGAGCTGGGTGAGTGGCACAGACGGCTGGGCTGGTGCAATTGTAGGAGAGGTAATCGGCGGGGCAGAAGTAGGGATGGTGGGAGTAGAAGCCGGCTGAGGAGGAGCGGGAGGGAGCGGAGGAGGAGGCGGTGGAGGTGGTGGTGGTGGCTCTGGGGTCTGAGGCCGCAGGGGGTACAGTTTGTCATAGTGTTCTCTGTACTGTTTGGCAAATCTCTCTAACTGCTTAAAGGGAAAGTAATGTTGGTGGACATGCTCTTGGTGGCTCTTCAGGATGAGGATGTTCGAGAAGAACTTGCCGCACGTATCACACTCGAGCTTTTCCAAGTTCTCACCTTGCTCTGTCTTCCCATTTTTCTTCTGCACCTTCTGCTTGTTCTCGTTATACTGAATGACGAGCTCAAAGCCGAAGTTCTCCAGCAGGGCTTTTGTGGCATTCCCTCTGGCATCGGAGGCGATACGTGGAGGCAGCAAGGAGGGCTCCGAACTGCTGCCTGGGACAAAGTCCTTCTTCTCTTTGGGCTTTAAGTTATCAGGCAGAGACTCCTTAGATGCTACATTAGTGTCTCCCCTCTCTGCGCTTTCCCTTTCACGGGGGGTTTCTTTTTCCTTCTCCTTCACTACGGATTTATTCTTCTTCTCAGGGTGCTGGCTCTGCTGTATAAGGACGGAGTGAGGTTGTGACAAGGACAGCTGACCTTGCTGCTGCTGCAAGAGCTGTGGATGGCTCTGTTGAGGGAGCTGAACTTGAGCCTTCAAGTCCTCCAGCAAACCTGGACCTGTACCAGTCAGTGTCAGAGCACCACTGGTGACAGGCAAACTAACTTCTGGATTGAGCTGGAACTCGGCACTGGGGATGTAGAATGGAAACAGAAGATGCTGCTGTTGCTGAAGCTGCAGAAGGGTCTCAGTGGTCATCGGAAAGTGCGGCAAAAGTGCTGGGTTGAACAGCTGAGACTGCAGCAGAGCAGCTTGCTGCTGCAGTTCTTGCTGCAGATGGGCCTGGACTTGGGCCTGGGCTTGAGCCAAGGTCTGAGCTTGTTGCTGCTGCTGCTGCTGTTGCTGCTGCTGCTGCTGCTGCCTGGATGCAATCATGTCTGCCAGCTTCTTTCGGTTCACCTCCTTGGGCTCTGAAGGGGAGGAGATATTAGTGCTTGTAGGGTTACCTAAAGGAGGAACGGCCACGCTGTCGCTGGATACCTGGTTGAGCAGGCTGGGGATGGGAGCTGTGCCCGAATTACTCGTGTTGGTGGTTGTGAAATTACTGTTGCTGGCGCTCACTGGGCTTGGCGTGGAGGAGCTGAGAGAGAGGCTGCTGCTGCTGCTGTTGCCAGCCCCGTTGCTGCTGCCGCTGCCCCCCGCCGCCTCCAGCTTGGCAGCGCGAGCCTTGGTCTGGTGTAGGACAGACCTCATGTGGATCTCCAAGGTTGAGCTCTGACTGTAGGCCACGTTGCAGGTGTTACACTTAAAAGGTTTGTTGTCTGGGCTGCTGGTAGGTTCTGGCTGCCCGGTAGCAGACTCTTGGAGGGCTCTTTTCAGTTTATGCAGATGAGAAACTGAGTTGTAATGGACCAGGAGGATATTCTTTTGCGTGAAAGACTCCTTGCAGACCGTGCACTTGTAAGGGCGAGAGGGATCTAGGAATTTCTCCATAGTGAAGTTAGGGCCCTTCCTGAAGGGTAAGGCCCTTTTTGGTTCTGAGCCAGAGTCCTCCTGCACCGACCCTGAATCGCTACCTGTCGGGCTCTGCTTATCTTCCAAGTCGCTCTCCTCCTCCTTATCTTCCTCGACGATGATGGTGTGGTCTTCTGCAAGGGAGGGATCGCCCATAGCGAGGAGGTCCCCGTTGACCAAGAGACCACCGTACAGCTGCTGTATGTCGGCCTCGCTCAGCTCCAGGTGGCTGGTTTCCAGGTGCTTCTTCAGGGCCTGGAAGGTTCGGAAGCTGCGCTGGCAGAGGCAGCACATGGTGGCCGCCCGGATGACGTGGTACTGGGAATGGAGCTGCAGCTTCTCGATGGTTTTGAAGGCCAGGCTGCACTGGTTGCAGCGGTACTTGTAGACGTGGCGGTCGGAGACCGGCAGCTGAGGCCGCTTGGCATGGACGTCGTTGAAGTGTGTCTGCAGGGCGGCTGAGCTCTTGAACACCTGGTTGCAGCCCTTCTTCCAGCAGAGGAATCCAGAGTCCTCCCTGGCAGAGCTCGGATCAGCCGGAGCGGGCTTGGGATCGCCGCTGTGCTCGGCACTTTCCGACGGCAAAAGGCTCTTTCCTGAGTCCTCAGAGATCTCTGTGAAAACAAAGTGAGGGGAAACCTGAAAATCAAATCAGTGCTCAAGGGCATTTGTCCCTAACATGTCTGTGCTTTTTTTCCCCTGGAAGACAATAGGGATTTCTAACACTTCTCTTCCATCTTCATTCCTTTATTTAATATCAGCCCATTGTGCTCATTATGGCCCACTGCATAAACCTACACGATTTACCTTCTTGTCCACCTTGAATATCTGGAAATATTCACACGCACACACACACACACACACACACACACACACACACGTGTTCCCTTAGTGCATTTATCACCTTTAATTTTTCCTTTCAAGTGAAGGCCATTCAGCCACCTGTCTGTCGCTGCTGTTTTTCTTTCATGTTCTGCCTATTTTCCAGTAGGAATGTTCATCAACCTGAATGTAGTATTTGAGACTTGGTCCTATCAAAGCTAGAAACAACAGGACTGAAATTCAGTGTTACTTGCCATGGTTGTGCCCATGCTGCCCCACCAGCTGCACTGCCTTGGGACCCTCTGCCTGAAAGGACCTGGTGGCTATTCTCATTCCCACATTCCTTACAGCCCCCTGGGAGGGCATGGAAACACAACCTGCATTGCTTCCCTGACAGGCTTCAGATCAGATGCTTCTGCCCATACAGAATGATGTTCTTGGGATGCTCTCACATCACACGACAAAGCCAAGACCTAATAGCCATGGATTTACTGCCATGCCTTGATGACACAGCAGCTGAAAGCTCCCTGAACGGTAAGCCCAGTGCCCATATTGGAGCTATGGTGGCAGCAGGGCAAGTACAGCAGAGGTGGTAGCACAATCTGTGGCCAGCAGCTGCAGCCTTTGGCATTATCTACCAACTCTGTGAGTCTCCACCACCTCTGCTTTTCATTGCTTGTATCTGGTCTTCTCCTTTGCAAGGATTCAACACCATATCCCCATGAATCACCAAGGCGGTGAGCTGTGCTCCCCAGCTCTGAGCTGCCCTGCTCTGCCCTGCCATGAAGACACCCTGGGCACCAGCCTGTTTGTGGCACAGAAGAAGGGAGAGGGTCTCACTGGGCACTGTCCAACTGGTTCTCAGGAGACAGCTGGGCACATGGAGCTCACACAGAGATGTCCCCAGACACAGGGCCTGACCAGGTGATGGGAGTGGGGAGACAGGTGGGACCCACGGACCTCGCTGACCCACACTCACCAGGCTGCTTCCCCAGCTCCTCTGTGGCTGAGTTCCCATCTTTCTCTGGAGCAGCTGCTGGGAGAAACATGCTGCTGGGCATCATCACCTCAGGTGTTGTCACCTGGAGACAGGGAGGAAAGGATGTGGGGAGAAGAAAAACACAGGAAAATATTTTAAACACCTTCAGTGGCAAAATCAGACACCAGTATTTTAAAGTCAGAAGGCGTCACTTTTCATAGCTCACTGAAGGCTCGTATTTATTAGACAAAGCTCACATCAGTCAAAAGTGTTTCTACAGTTACATTCTGGACATAATTAGCAGTGCACACTCGAAGAATAATCTTATTATTAATATTTTTCCTTTATGTGGAATTCAGACTTTGATCACTGACAATGTTTTGTCATGGGCTGTGAAACTTCTTGTGCAACCAATTAGGTAGATAAGTTGAAAGGCCCACCTTAAGCTGCTGAAAACATAATAAGGCCCCTAATTAAATCATACCTCGTAAAGTACACTGTAATCTTGAACTAGGGAGCATTGCAGCACTGTTTTCAAAGTGTATCGATGCAGGAAAAGGAGGGGCATGAGAAAGAAAAGTACAAATAAGGATCGAGGTGACAAAGGAAAGGATGAATAAGGAAGGACTAAAAAGACAGCAAATTGTCTGCAAAATGAAAAGCTTTTGGTAACCCTTTCCTTGCTCTCACTGATGTGTTCCTTTCGCCTCTCTTCAAGTGTTTGTCTAGAACCTGCACCATAATAACCAGTGCAGTGCTTGAGCACCAACATTTATAAGAGCTGGGGAGTTTGTGTGCTTCAACTAGAGACACTCTTTGACAGAGTCAAGTGACACACTCATTTGTTGCTGGAAAACTGCCTTTCTTTGGGGGTACCCCATCACACACAGAGCAAGAAACTACCTGCCCAGCAGTTTGCACGTGGTTGGCATCAGACATGGGACAACAAATACCCTTCTGAATACCCAGAGCCAACAGCTCACATCACCTGACAGGCTGCCCCACAGCCCCTCTCCCCAGCAGCTGCTGGAAAGACAGACCCGTGTCACCATCTCCAGCTCTGTCCGACTCTCGTGCGTGCTGCTGGCACAGGACAGATGCCCGTGGCAAGCAAAGACACCTCTACCGCTCTGAGAAGCCACAGGTTTCACCCCAATGACACCCAGGAGCACTTCCCTTTCAGCAGAGCAGTGGTACTTGAAGCAACAGAAACGAGCACTGACTCACAACGCTCGTGGTGCTGCTGCTCCAGCCTCTGGCTGCTGGGAAAGCGAGGCATAAACAAACACTCCTAGTCAGGCCTGCTTCCTAGCAAAGCAAGGCTCTCCATCCTTCTGCCAGACATCCAGTGGGCACTTGAAACTTGGATTTCAGAAGGGAGTGTTATCTGCACGCAGGGCTTTCCGCAGAGTCAAGGACCACAAGGCAACGATTGAGCCACATCAGATACTAGCAGATCTGTGGCAAAGCTGAAGGGAAACCATGTGCAGGACATGAAATCTTCCTTATCTACACACACGTCAAATCCAAGCAAATACAGGCTAGACCTTGCCTTCCCTAAGTGAGTGGGAGCAAAGCAGTCCACAGAAAACCCCAGGAACAGAAGTGAGCAGCGGCAGACACGATCTGCCCCGGGAGGGACCCCGAGCACCCTCCTGGCACCGTCACCGGGATGAGCTCCCACTGAAGGGCAGCTGACACCAGTAAACCTCCAGGAGGGAAGCTGAGCACACCACATTCATTCCACCTTTTCCTCTAAGCAGGAGCATCTGACGGCGGTGGGTGGTGGGTCGGGAGACGCGAAAGGTCACTGGTTAATTCCCAGGGGCCAGGCTCAGAGGAGGGGGACGAGCAGAGATGCCAGAGGGAAGGCAAGAAGGAGCCATCCCTCTCAGCTTTATCAGCAGGGAGAGCGCTTTCCTAGGATCTTTAGGAATTATGAAAAATAAATCATGAGAAATTAAAAAAAACCCCAACAGAGTAGAAAAAGAATAAAATTATCTAACACCTCAGCTGCACATCATTATAGAAAACGGTGGGCTTTTTATACGCATTACAGTAAGGCAGCCATCCCCACTACCACACTCAGTACGACGGATCAGTAATTGTTTTCATACACTTTAATTAGAAAAACTCAGATGGCTATGAATAATAATGGAAAAGAGAGACTTTTGCACTTGAAAGGTTGAAGTCAATCAAGTGTGAATGACGGCAAAAAAGAAAAAAAAAAGACACCAATTCATCAGGCCTCTGTTGTCTCGCCGCGTCTTTAATCATAATTCCTGATTGGGATTCAAGAAGGCAGTAAGCAGCGGTTCTTTGTCTGCCTTCACCTTCCGTCAATTAACTCTCCCCGAAATATAATCATCAACCTCACATGCTCCTCTGCATCTTAATCTGGGTCTCCAAACCAGTAAGTCCTGCCCTATATGTGTTTAAGTAATTACCTTTATCTACCTGCATCTTCAGAGCCACAGTTCTCACCCTACTTGTAACCCCTCCCTCTGCAATACAAAAAAAAACAGCTAAAAAAATAAGGGGGAGAAGCAAAAATAAAACAGGGAGCCTTGGTACATTACATTGAACAGGCACAAAATCCCTAAAGGAAAATGGAAAAAAAACTTGGAAAAAAGTGCAGGAAAGTAGGAAACCTGGGTATGGATATAGGGCACTGTCTGCCAGTCCAGACATCACACAGGGCTGGAGCTGGGGAGCAAACCCCTGAAAACAAGCACTGCTCTTGCTTCAGCCACGGGAGCTGCTCCTCTACCTGTTCAGCATCATTTCAACCTCTGGAAGCGCTGCCCCTTGCCTGTGCCATTCCCAGGGCAGACCTACTCTGCCTCTCCATCTCCACGGCCCATCCCTGAGCAGGCAGCAGAGACAAAAACAGTGAAAGCAGGCTGCCCATCTCGAGCTGCTCTGATCTGCACTGAGCTCCTGACTGCCCCTTCTGAACTGGCACCCTGCAGACCCACCTGAGGCTACTCCACCTCCCCGGGAACGCCTCGCACGCTGCGGCTGCTCTTCCTGCAAACAGACAGCAGGAGCCCCTGGGAGGGGGGTCACAGGCCACAGCCACCTGGCACAGAAACAAGGAGCGGTGCTCCCCGGCACAGCGTCTTGCACTCAGGTGTATTTAAATGGCATTAACTGTTCTGGTGATAGTGAGGAATGTGTTTATCTCAAGCACAGCCCGTGTCAGCATATGTAGCTGTTCAAAGCTCATCCCTCTCACCTGAGCAGGCAACAGCTGGCATGTGACCCTGGCACCCACCCTCAGCTCTGCTCAGTGCCTCCACCAGCACCCTCTTCCAACATCCCTTCAACTCTGTTTCACAGTGGCAACTTGGAACTCAATGTGAACTCTTATTAAAACAACAACCTGCTGAAGCAAGTCTGACAAATGGGATTTGTCTTCTCCATTCCCTTCCTCTGTACAAGCTTGTTCTGCTCTAACATTAAACTACATCCCCTTCACAGCTGCAGACACGATCTTCTGGCCCACAGGCCACCAGCAAAGCCTTCCACTGGCAACACCACTCCCTGTCACACGGGATCCCCTCTGCACACTGGGCCAAAAGCACCCAACTCCACTGCTCCTGCATCCCAGGTCTCCTCAAGGTTGTTTTTCCAACATCATCACACAGAAGGCAAATGGTCCCCTCGACCTGCATCACTCTTGACCTTTCTGAAATGAAACTGGGTGGTGGGAGGGATCTGCAGCTCATTCTACCCACTCTCTCCAGCAGCCCAGCATTCAGATACCAATAGATGGATCAGGTTCTGCTTATGGGTACCTCATTGACTAGGGTCAGAGCCTCTTGTTCTGGGGCCGGTGCTCAGGGGACAGCCTTGGCTCCAACTGGCCTATCCCTGTATCTGTCTCACTTGCAGGGGCAGGGAAATTGCTTGGGTAAAGAGCGAAGGAGGGGGATGTTTGGGCCAGAGGCTGTGGCAGCCCCTCCAGCTCCCCACTTTGAGACGACTCCCCTGTGGTCTGGTACTGGAGATGGGAGCTGACTGCAAAGAAGCCAATTATCTACCTTAGAAGATGGACAGTTGCTGGGACAAGCCTCTCTGCTCTGAGGACCCTCCCTTTTGGATGAAATTCAGATCCTCTTAGGCAGATGATGGTGAGCCCCACTGACATCCATGGGCACCCCAATCTGATGGCCATTTCTACAGACAACGTGATCCAGAGAGAGACTGGTACAAAAAGCCCGAGGGCTGACAGGCCACATCTCCTGCCTCCCTGCCCCGTGAGCATCCTCATCAGATCGCACACGCCCTGACACCTACAGACCTGTCACCAGTCTGAAGAGCAACCTGCGGGGCCACTCCTCACCGGTAACAACCCGCAGCAGTGACAAGCATGGCTCCTGCTGCTGCTGGATCTACCAGATGAATGGCAGAGCTGCTGGTAAAGCACGGGCTGGAGGCTCTGAGCTGTGACACCCCCTCCGGCAGCGTGACACGGGCATATTCTTGGCACGTCCAAAAAATTAATGTTGGGTAGTGCCAATTGCAGCTCCCCTCGTGTGTGGCTCTACCCCTCCTCTGGAGCGAGTGACCAAACGGGCTCTGCAGTGCCTCCCTAAATGCCCCCCAAATACTGAAACCATAGGGCTTTGAAAAGAAAACCTCTAGAAGGGGTCTGAGGAGATACATTACTATCCCTATGTCCATGCAACCAGGGGGAAACACACATGCAATGCAAGGTTCCCGAACCAGACAAAGGAGGTAATTTCCATTACAAAGAGAGAGAGAGGGTGCTGGAGTGAAAAGCTTCATTAGACTCAGAGAGGCAAAGCGATGGCAGTATACCAAGGTCACTTCTAATTTAGACCATCTAATTGGCAAACATGGCTCCAAATGGCTATCATCTCACAGGGCTCAGAATTAATGAAGCCCGATTATTTTCATTACCTTCATCCGAGATGGAGAATGAGACACAGAGTGAGAGGGAAAGGGGGGAGTGAGAGGGGATGAGAAGGAGGGAGAGAGAAAAATTGAATGACAGCAGAAGGGAGAGAGCAATAAGAAAAGACAATGGGAAAGAGAGAAAAATGTAACGACAGCAAGGAGGAGAAGTGAGGATGGCAAGGACAGGCAAGAATCACTCTCAGAGCAAAGGAGAAAAGAAAAAGACGGAGAGATGCTGAAAGCCCGGGAAGACACCCTAAAGCAGGGAACACTGACAACAGCAGTGATGGGAGAGGAATGTGCGGCAGGATAAAGCCAGCGGGAGGAGGGAGAGCTCCCCGCTCCCGGAGGCTCTCGGGAAGCCGTCCCTTCTCCCGGCTCGAGCCCATCAGTCTTGTCAATCGACTGTGCCGGCGAACTGCACTTCACCCTCATTAAGGGGCTCTCTGCTGGAGCGGTGCAGGCCCGAGATTAGCAGAGAGCTGTTATGTGGAAAGATGGCGATTAGAGCCGCTGCCAGCGGCTGAGACGCGCGCACAATGACTCGGCCACGCTCGGTCACCGACCCCGTGGAAGCGAAGGGATGCGGGAGCCCTGACGGAGGCTTCCCTGGCCCCACGCTGCACTCCTGTCCCCTTGGCCCCTGGCCACAGCCCCTCCAGCCCCCTTGCCCGCACCGGGGACACACACGCGGGTGTCCCGTGGGACAGCCATCCTGGCTGCTCACCGCTATGGGGCAGGGAACAGGCAGCCCGAGATGCTGAGCGCAAGCGAGCAGCCGTTACCATGGCAACAGACATATTAGACACTGCAGGTTCCTGAAAGGCGTCTGATAAGGTATTATTAACTGGAGCCTCCTCCAAACGCCGAGCGCAAAGACACTGTGTCGAAAGGGACCTGGCTCCCATTTACTGGACTGCAATTCCCTCACGGTGCCACCAAGAGCCCGGTCACGTGCCAGGCTGAGACGGGAACCTTCGCTACCACGACCGAAAACAGGAGTCTTTGGTGCTGCCACATTCCGCACTGGCCATACTGATTCCTCAAAATATTTGTCATCTAATGCAAAAAAGAACCACCCTCTTATTCACGTGCTATTGGACTTCAGGCGGGAGGGGCGATCTTGTCCCCAGACGGATCTCTGGGTACCAAAGGAAACAGCTGCCCAGGTGGAAAAACCAGAAATGAGCAAGTGGATGAGCTTCGTGGCTATGCCAGTCTCCACGGTCCTGCGCACAGGTCTGCAGGATCAGATGTGCTCTCTAAGGAGACCATCTCCATACTGCTGCAGTTACTTTGTCCGTGTCCTCTGCAGGGTGTCCCGAGCTTCTTGGTGAGTGGCTTCTGCCAGGTTCCCTGTACCCTGGAGGACACAGACCTGCTCAGGCCATGGGGACAGACCGGCCCAACCGTGCCCTTCCAGCCTGCACGTTCTGCCAACGCCCAGCTCAGAAACCAACCACTCCATATCAGCTTAACATGCACCCGCAGCAAACTGGTTACACTTGCTGGCCTAAGAAAGGGGCTCAGCTGCTGCTCACTGCTCTCCTAAGGTAAAAACGTCTTCCATCAATTCAGTTAGAAGCTAAAAAGATTCATTCAAGTCCTCAGAAGGAATTTACATACTTAAGCACCATCAATCAAAATGGATGCTGGTCACAGAGACCAAGGTCTTTGGATGGGACAGCTCTCTGACCGAGGTGTCCAAGTGGTCAGTCAGCAGAGCAGAGCTACACCCTGCTAGAGCCTGCAGGCAGGGCTGGGGAGCTGCTGGTGGTCTCGTTCCCCACCCCTCTGTATTTCACTATTCAGAATGGGCTGTGATCTGCCAGCCTGGCTGTGGATTTTGATGACACAGTGCCTGCCTGGTGCACACACGGGTCCTGCGGTTGGGCAGCCAGGAGCACCAGCCCAACAGTGGGCACCATGAGCCTGCTCAACCCCCTGGGGAGCAGGACACACCTTCAGGTCCCACAGAGCCTGATGGGGCTGAGAGAGGTTGGAAAAGTGACCCCAGGAAAGCAAAGTGGGAAGATAAAAAGCATAAAGGAGTTTGATGAGAGGGCTGGAAGGGTGATAGAGAGGGAAGATGAGAGAATTGTAAGAGAAAAGCTGGGCAATGCTATGTGGTGATGTCACAGGAGGGAAGCTGATGAAGCACACGAGTATTACAGCAAATGCAGTATCATTTGCCTGTTGTCAGGGATTGGCAAAGAAGGGAGTAATGATCAGAAACAGGGTGCAAGAAAAGAAATCACACTGAGCAAGAATTGTCAAGAATCAAAATAAACACTTATATGACAAGTTCTTAATGCAGACACAACCTTGCCTTGAAAATTACACCATAGAATGAACAGTGTTGAAATCCAACAGTACCTCCTGTTTGTGAATTTAGCTGGGTATTTCAAAATGTGCCTTATTAATCCTACCTGTTTGTTAGACCAGCAGAGACACTCTGGGCTAGAGCAAGCAGAACACAAACCCAGGGCTCCCACTGGGAACTTGGGCTGCTAATTTGCTGCTTCACACCAAGCACTAGCTCTCAAGTTGGGTGAATTTTGATTCCTTGAACTTGGTGTTGGGGAAGGATTCCCACACTAGATGCTAAACCAAGAACAGGAGCCTGGTGCAAACACATTTGTGCTGAGACACAATCTCCTGCCTGCAGTTTCTGCTCCCCACCAGAAGCTGCACAAGCAAGAGCACTTGTGACCCAGACATGGGCACAATGGTATTTGACAAGCAGCTTGAGAAGCAGAGTTGTTACTGATTTTGAGCTCTACATGAAGACAACTTCACCTAGTGAACTTTTACTGCATACCTCTGTGGTCATCTTCCTGCTTCAGAGAATTTTAAATGCCTATGCTTAAGTTTTAATGTAAAAGCAGCACTCAAAGCAGTAGCTCTGTCATTCAACAGCCACCCTTGGGCCAACGGCAGCATACCCCCTGCTTGTTCAGGTCACCCCAAAAGAGGGAACTGTTACATAATTCTGGGTGGAGTGACTACTCATGGAAGAAACAGATCCAGCTTATCTCATAAAACCCTAACAATGATCCTCATTAAGCAAAGGAAGCGCAGAACACGGGCTGCACAATAGGACTGTCTCCCCTCCACAAGATGAGACCGCCAAGGGAAGTTACTCTATTGCTTCTTAAAATAATATTTTAAGCAGAAACCTGGTAACTAATTTGCTGTAGCATTACCTTAATCACCTTGGCTGTCCTTCTTGGGAAGTGCTCATCCACATAGGAGCACTTTCTGCAACAGAAGCACCACAGCACATCAGCTACTGCATCTCCCAGAAGCTTCTGTGCAAAATGCAATCCCACGCAATGAGCTCAGTAGTTAGAGGAAACTGATTATTTATTCTCATTCCTTCACAGGGAAGATACTCAGCACCAAAGTACTGCCGATTTCTACAGTGCCCAAGCGTGGACAAGGTAAGTCCCTGCTGACAATGCAGGGGTGGGAAAAGCCTAGAGGAGAGATCCCTGACAGGCAGGAGCTGCCAGCACACGCAGGGCAGCCATCCCTTCGCTCCTGTCGCAGGCAGCCCTTACCGTCATGATGAGCTTCTCCACGCAGTCGGGTGACACGCTGTGCAGATGGGTGAGGTGCAGCTGCAGATGGATCTTGTTGTTCAGCATGTCCTGGCAGAGTGGGCAGCGGAGCATGGGCTGCACGGAGTGCTGGGTCATGGCGTGCACCCGCAGCCGATTCACGTCCGTGTTGCTGTACTTGCAGTAGGGGCACTGATACATCTGTGGGGCAAGACAGAGGGATCACGCCGTGTTACAGCTGCTGCTCTCCCCTTTTCTCACTGCTAGGCTTTCATAGCTCTACGCCTTCTCCTACCACCAGTTATCGCCTTTCATCCTCCTTCTCCTACCTCATTCTTTGCTTTTGGCACATACGCAACAAATTATCTGCTTGTAGATGCACAAAAAGCTGGTTTCTTCTTCCTTACCTGCTCTGATTTGGTCTCCTCTGAAGTTTTCGACCATTTAAAGGAGAGAGGCGACTCAGAGCTGCTGGGAAATGATATTCGTTTAGAGGATGCTGGAGGCTCTGTCAGCTCCTTCTCTGCCTGGCTGGTTGGTGCTGTAACAAAAAGAGATTTATATCAGGACATCTCCAAAGAGGCTTAAATTGGACGAAGAAAGTATTTCCATTGACTCTGCTGCTGTTGCATGAAACACATACCAAGGACTTGGAGGAGGCAGAGTCTGTGGACTTACATCCTACAGATCACGCCTGGCCAAAACAAGTTCATTCTTGATTATCTTCCATAGTAAGGGAACCGTGTCATTTACAGTTAGGAGCAGAAAAATCTCAGCTATTTCTGTGTGCTGCTTACAGCCTGTTAGGTGCAGGAGAGCCTTGCCCGGTGTTTACATCGGACACAAATGCTCGGCCAGACGTGAAGGCCAATGTGTCATCTCCACGAGCAGTTGGAATGACTCAACATAGCAGAACTCACGCTCCTGGCTCACCCAGGACACTGCATGGAACACTCTAGAATATGTTTGCCTTGGCAATGGCTGCCAGCTGTGGCCACCAGCCCAACTGCTGTGCCTGTGGCCAGGGCAGCCTCGGCTGGCTCAGCCTCTGCAGGAGCGCCCGTCTGAGGGCAATCCCCAGCCCCCGGTCCCACCACCATCCCGAGGGCAGAGACCCAGCCTACGGACAGTGCCGGGCTGGGACCTGGATGTTCTCACGCTGAGCAAAGGCCATTTTATTTCAGCTGAACAGAAAAAGGCAAGCGAGCCCAGAAGCCAACGGCAAAACACTCTGCAAGTTGCGGCGCTCCAAGAAGCACATCCCTGACCTTTCCCCCTCCCCCAAACCCTGGCAGCCTGCAGTACATAAATTTGTGGGACATCTATTATTTAAAAACTGTAAGGACAAGTATATTATACACAGCCCCCGTCTCCTCCTCCCCGAACACACATTCATAACAGTACTTTAATCTGTCTCGAATCGACTTCAAACCCATTTCGCCCTTAATGGGAGTTATTCATTTTCACTTGAAAGGTAATATATGACAGCTGGATATTTAATATGATGGATCGGCTGCCGATTAACAAGGCACTGTAGCATTCTCAGGCCGGTCCCCCCATACTCTTCCCCTTGTCTCTTACTCTCTTTGTGAACCCGTGGGTATCCGCTCCTCGTTTCAGAAGATGCCGTCAGGTAAGATCCAGACAAACTGCTTCCTTCTCAACGACTCTCCGTTCACTCGCACGAGCTCAACTTGAAAGGTGCCACATCACAGTAAGAAATACAGCCCCTGTTTCTAACCACCTTTCCTAATGGACCGCACCTTTTAGCATTCAGTTAAATAAAAGCAAAGTAACGTCCAGGAGAGGGAAAATGGCTGTTGCAAACGGATAACCAGAGGGAGGCAGGGGTTGGAGGAGCTCTGGGGCTACTGATTTTCTCCTGGTAGACCTGGCCATGCCAAAGCCTTCCCTGCAGTGCTGCCCTGCCACGTGCCTGGTTTCTCAGCCTTCATGCATGGATCTGAAGTCCTGGCTGTATCTGAACTAAAAAAAGCACAGGACCCCATCGTGCTGCCAACTCCATGAAAATTCCAAACCTAGAGTTTCTTTGTGTAAAACAAGTTTGTGGTGTTCTGGTCCCAGGGCAGAATGATGGGCTGCTTCTCGGGTCAATCAACCAGCTTGAGCCTGAGACCTTCCTTGGCTCAGAACTGGCAAGTCCCTGAAGGTGTCCACAGGACCAAAGCTGTCCTTCCTTACCTCCTACTGCTTGAAGACAGAGAACAGAAGGCCCCAGGCTGGCCCCACCTGTGCTGCTCTGTCCCAGGGGCTTCGGGGAGGCACAGACAACCAGGGACACACTTCAGTGGTGAGAGGACCACCCTGACTCAAAATGCCCTGCCTGAGCCTTCCGTGATGTGAGTGGCCCCAGGAAGGAGGCTAATTGCTGCTGACAGTGTCCACTCCTTGGTGTGACCTCGGACATTGAAGCGTCAGCCTCAATCAGGCAGTCAGGCATCAGGAGCAGTGTCTGGAGACCCCAGCTCTGCCAGTGTGGTCACAGAGCCACGTGAGTTGTGCTGCAGCCCAGCACTAGGCTGGGGACAACACCAGAAGTCAGGACTTCGGGTCCCCTTAGACTTCTCTGTCCTGGATGGCAACTGTGTCTCCTGCATGATCTAGGTAGTCTCTCTGGGCTCTGTAACTGTCACTTCAAACCTTTGTGTGTCATCTGCTTCCCACACCTACTGAGCAGTGCTGCAGTGAGCCGTGCTGGCACTGCCAGCCCTGGGAGCAGGGTGGGAAAAGGGATGGCTGGAGAAACCTCTGCTCATTATATAAACTAAAACTAACTTTTTCTCACCATCTCCAAAGTGCCCAATATTATTAAATGCACTTTACTCAACCCCTAACTTTAATCCTTCAAAACCAGAATTATTAATGACTGTCCAGATGCCAGAATAACTGGTTTGTTGCAGAGTTCTGAAAAACGCATAAGGAATATTTGTTCTCAGTATTACTTCTTGAGATGACAGCTCAAGTGGGAATTTTAACACTGAGCCCGAAGTTTATTGTTGATAAACAGCCAAACACACAGAGTGACACATTCAGTCCACATCACAGATCAGAGGAATTAAGAACTCTCTTCTGCCTGGAGAAACGAGGACACACAGCTCGGTGCCTGCCTGCAGAGCTCGCCGGGACAGAGCAGGGGGAGCCCAACGCCCATGCCCACCACGTTCTGCATCACACTCAGGGGTCCAGGTCTTGCAGGAAGAACAAAGAATCCGGGTTTAGAGACGTATGACCATGTATCAGTTAGCATTGTTATTATTTTGACTCTTTAAATTGATTTAATTCAGATTTGCTGACCTTAAAGACACATCTGCATTGCTCAACAAACACATCCAAGAGCCAAGTGGCAACAGGACACTGCTGCAGGCCTGCTGGCCCACCACAGTGTTCGTGGAGACCTGTGTGTCCTCTCACTCTTCCTTGGCAGCTTCTGCTTTTCAGAGGAGGTGGAGGAGGCATCCTCTCAGGTGCTATTTCAGAGGTGAGATGCTCCATTGGAAGCGGGCATCTTTCCTTTGCTACGTCCAGAGGCAAAACCAGCATGGGTCCCCAAAGCTGCCAGCCATCTATCCTGGTGGGAAGGGAGTTGCCACCCCCCTCCCACCCATCAGATTCTTTTAGCTAAAGTACCACTGACAGCCCCTTCATCTAAACTTCCATCTCCCAACCCAGCAACATAATGGAGAAGCCAATTAAATGATTATTAATTCATGCTGCTTTCCGTAAGCCAGAGGTTCTCATCTCCCTGCATTCCGTAAACCAGCTTGCCACTTGCCCTAGAAATTTACAGTGGGGTTTCTGCTGCTTCCATTGATTCAGAGAGCAACACCCCCCCCGCCCCCAGCCTGCTTATAAAAAACTCCCTTCTGACTGAGATCAGCAGACAGCCTGGGAAAAAGTTTTCAGTGGGACCAGGGAGCTGTGTTTTCCCTGCTCGATGGAAGATAAAATTCCATATTTGGTGGTGCCTCCATCCTCAAACCTCCCCTGACGTTTTCTTGGAGCAATTACTCAGCATCACGAGCCCTCGGGCCAGCGCGACCTGCCCGCGGTGCCCTGGCACGGCGCTGGCACAGGGGCACCCTCAGAGCAGCTGTGGTTTTCCTCCCCACATCCCGAGGCTGGAGCCAGTTTGATCTGTTTCCACACTCAGGCAGCCTTCACTGCAGGTGATGGGCCCTGTGGTCCAGACTGACCTATGCCCTTCTGCTGGCAGCAGCTCAGGAGCCTGGAGGGGAGGTGCAAGAAGTGCCAGTCCCAGCCTCCCGGGCAGCTCCTACCCATGAAACAGCAACACACCTTCTGTACAGCACGGCAAGCACAGTTCCCAGAGGCTGCAGTGACACCAGAGTGGCCAGAGCCCTGCTCAGCCTGCACTGAAAGGGCTCCCGGGCGCCCGGCACAGCCCGAGCGAGGCCCCTTTGTTACCTCCTGTCTTAATAATCCATGGTTGGATGTTTCTCTCTGCAATACCTCCTGTTTACATTCCTTATTCCCTGAAGGTACCATTCGTTCTAATAAGATGTTGTAGCCACACTAACAGGCCTGTATATTGCCTGTTGCTCTACAGCATTTTCTCAGCTCGGGATCTGATAAATAACGCGACTGCACGATGGACAGGAGTAAACACACAGAGATTTGCAAGCACACTTTTGTACCCAGACCTTCACTGCTGCCTTTCAGAAGGGTAGCCCCTGAAAACTCTCAAATAATTTCTTTTTCTAATGCTGTGTCATACCTTCATACCATACCATACAGCCTGCAGCAGGTACGAACAACCGAATTACCACAAAATATTAATATTACAGCACCCAGAAGCCCCAGTAACCACCAGGCTTTTCTGCCACACAGGGCACCCAGAAGACACCACAGAGAGGTGCCAGGTGGCACAGGGCTGTGGATCTAAAAGCACCGAGAGTCCAGACTATGGCCCAGGGAGCAGATTTGGTGACACCAGGGCCACACAAGGGACCAGGCGCTCACAGACACGACCGTGGCAGCTGCTGCCCCGATGGACCCCACCTCTGCAAGGGGGACCCTGACACACAGCACCTTCTCCAGCAGGGCTCTCAGTCTGTACCTTCAGAACCGAGGGACATCCTGCGTTGTTTTTAGTTTACAGAGCTGTGGAATCCCCAGCCTGCTCTGGGGAAGGGCGATGGGCCTTTGGGGTCCTCCCAGTGCGACCACCAGCCGTGGCCTCCCCCTCTTCCCCCAGGACAAGACACCCAGCCCTGCAGATGGTGCCGGAGCCGGGTGTGCTCTGAGCCCACCCTGCCCAGCAAGCTGTGGCACTGAGGTGCCTGGCCCGGCCGTTCTTGGGCTTGAGCTGGTGCCCTGGAGCCTTTTGTGCTATGTAAATCCTCGGGAAAAAACCCACAATTACAGTCTCAGTTTTCCTATCCCTTCTCCCGGGTTTCCTTCACACAGCAGCCGGGGTCAAGAGCCCCAACACTGCCCCTCGCCCCCTTCCTCCCAGCCCACTCTCGCCCTCGTCTTCGCTCTGGTCTGCAGAATCTCCCAGCCATTAAGTGCTCAACAAATGCCATGTATTAAGAAAAAAAAAACACAACAGAAAAAAGCAGCGGCGGGGGGAGGGGCAGTAATAGATTTCCGTCAGGATGTGCCTGACCTGTTTTTTTCAATTTCAGTAATTAGAAAGGCAGTGGGCCTGTAGGAATTATTCATAAACTGCAGGAGCTGTGCAGTATACATTTATGTTAAACATGTCAAATCCGATTGAAATCATGCCTGCCAGCACCATACTCCATAAACACACTTTTCTGCAACAATTTCCCAGCTCTCGGCAGCCCATTAATACCTCCTTTAATAGCAATCTACCACGGATTCGAATCAGGGACGCTCCATTGCACTAATTGCTCTGTTAGGTGAGCATCATGGATTAAAAAAAAATAAAAATTCATAAAAAAAAAAATAAAAGCCCTTTAGGCTAGTCCTGCAGAAATATTTCATTTCAATCTATATTTTAAGTAGAGTTTGTTTCTTTTTTTGGTGGAGAAGAAAAAAATGGGATATTCTCCATCTATACAACTGGCAGTGCATTAAGAAAGTCTCTTTCATAGCTGGGTCACTGCAGATGCTCCAGCCGGAAAACACACACAAGCCCCACCCCAAGTCTCACAAGTCTGGTACTGACCTACCCTGGCCTGATTCAGGCTTTAGCTGGAAGCCGATGGGCTGAATATTAATCATTTACATCCTGCCTTAAACATGGAGTCGGGAACAGCCATGATTTCTTTCCTCCTCACTGGTTTGCCTGTGATAAATCTCACGTTAGTCATGATGAGATAATTCCTGAAGCTCGGCCGCCAGGCAAAGAGCATCTCCCTCCTGCAGCGCGGCGGTGGGCGGCTCTGGGGCAGAGGGAGGGAGGCAGGCAGGGCAGGGCAGGGCAAGGCAGCTCTGGGGCTGCACCCAGTGGGGCTCGGGAGCTGCCTCATCCCACCAGCAGAGCCAGAGGAAGGACAGACAGCAAGCGGGTCCTGTCTAGGAGCAGGACCATCAGCCCTTTGCTGCCCACCTGAGAGTCCCATGAGCACCACTGAGCATCGGGAGTGGAGGGCAATGGAGAACAGCCCTGCTGTTGCCCACACAGCTTCAGGAGCCACAGAGATACGTGTGAAAATGGAGGTAAAATGACTCCTTATTTGGGATGGAGCAGAGAAGATTTTCCTCTGGGTGCTGGCAGCAGCAGCCACGTGCACCTGGAGGAGCTGCAGAAGCCCAGCACCCCTGACCCACCATGGCTCTGCCCGTCGCCCCTGACCCATCGTGGGCTGCCAGCCACCCTCCACCTCTCCCTGGAGACCTCACTCAGCTTTAAGGGACTGGAGGCAACAGTCACCCAGCGAGCAGCTGAGAAACTGAGGCACGAAAGGCGAGTCAATTGCTAGGGAACATAATGACCAAATTGCAGCAGGATGAGCAGGCAACAGGCCTATCAACCCCCACTTCAGCACATGGTTTACTGGCTCTGAGCCTGCACTTCTCTCTCCTGTCTCCCCCTTCCACAGAACTGCCTGGCTCAGAGACACCTCCAGAGGTCAGCCAGTCCATCCAGAGCAGGATAAACTGTGCCTGCCTCATTCCCGACAGTGGCTCGGCTAATCTTCTTGAGAGACCTCTGAAGAACCTTCCCAGAAAATCTACTCCAGGAACAGGAGATTTAAAAAATAAATTATTAGCTAACCTCAGTCTTTCTCCCTTCAATTTAAGCCCATTGCTTCTTCTTGTCTGTATCTTGAGCATGGAGAAGAAATTATTTCCTTCCTTTCTGAAGCAATTTATTCACAAAAAGACTCATTTTTTCCTCCCTTTTGTTCTTCTCTTTTTTGGGTCAAATAAGGCCGCTTGTTCCATTCTGTCCCCGCAGCTGATGCCAGGCAGACCATGCTGGGTTGCTCTTGCTGTTTGAAATTGCTCCTCAACTTTCTTCACACCTCCAGCTCGGCCACGCAGAGCGTTCCCATGCTAACCACAGCGTTTCCACCTCCAGCACCGCGCGTGAGCTTCGCTCTCTGACTGTCCCGGAAGGCAGCGCTGCACGTCCTCCTACGGACGAGACACGAGATGCCGACTGCAGACAGGACCTTCTTCACACAGAAGGAAACTGGGTCGTGTTGACATGATTTGTTCTTGACAAATCCATGTCGACTGTTACTCATTATCTTCCCGTCAGTACTTACAAACAGTTGTTTGGTCAATTCCCAGGAAAATCTGGGGCAAGTGGAGCTGGCAGGTGTGCGGTTCCCCAGCTACTCCTCTAGTCACAGAGCAGCACCGTGCCTGTCCCCTCCCCTGTGTCTGTAAATTCACAGGAGAGAGCAGCTGACAGGCCTGAGGATGCTTCAGTCGCCTTCTCCAACGCCCAGGTATGAAGTGGCAGGTCACAGAAGTGACAACATTTAGATTCACTAAGTACTCTGCAGCCTGTTCCTGCACAGCTGGAGGACGAGGTCTCTCCACGGTGCCCTGACACGGGCTGCTCTGGTCTCTCAGGCAGTCGGTCTGTTTACTGGAGATGCAAAGAAGGCTTTATGCTCTTCAGCTTTCTTGGCGTGGTGCTTGACAGCCTTCCAACTCTGCTGAGCTGCGGACCAGCAGTTTTCTTGCAGCCTCCTCTTACAGCCAGTGCTTCCTTGATGCTGCCCAACTCCCTCCCTGGTTACATCCCAGTTTTCACTGTGGCATCTTGGTATTCCTTGCACCAGTGGACACCACTCTTCTGTGGTTGTCACAAATAATATGACCTTGTTTCCATTCCTTTCCATGGTTGAGGTCCAGAAGGACATGGCAACACAACCATGCTCCTCAAACACTACCAGGCCAAGGTGTAGTACCTGCTTCTCATATCCACTGCACATAAATAGAAGATAATGCTGGGGACTTTTCTGCTTTCAATTCAGGGTAACGTTGTTATGTGTCTGAAAGCAGAAACTGAATTCAGCAGCAGCACATGCACACGTCTTGCTGAGGCTGTACTCTTCAGGCTTGCAATGGCTCTGGACAAGCCTTGTCCAGAGCTCTGTGGGCTTACGGACATATTTTGAGCACTTCTCTCTGTGTTTTCTCTGAAGACTCAATGAAGCTGCCCGTGGCCTGTCTGCTGTTTGACTGACAAACACCAAAAATGTGTTGGGAATTTCACCAGCAGGATGAAGAAATAAAACCGTCCACATTTAGAGCTTAGGGTTTAAAAAGCAGGTTCTTCCTTCTTCTTTACACATTTTAACATAGAAAAGTACTTTTCTTCACATAGATCAGCTTTTGTAGGTGCTTGAAGTTCAGGCAAAAGGCCCTACTCACCCTTTAAGAGATTTAATAAAAATACAATACTTAGATCTTTCTGTGACACTTCACAAAGTGTGTGTCTGGATAAGATCACACAATCCCAGGCATCAGGAGACTGAGAATCACCTACAGCCAAGCAAAATCTGCATCCCTGGTTGAAAAGGCGTCTGTGATGGGGAGCGACACACAGAGCTCAGGCTACAGTCTGAGGAGCTTCAACAAGCACCAAAGCACAGCTCGCTTCCTTCACCCCTTTGGACACATCTTCCAATTGACTGGTCGACAACATGACTGTACTGAGGTGAAAAAACACATTTCATCCTTCTGAGGACTGTGCAGGTAAGAATACCTCTGGCTGTGGCTCACTGAGGCAACCACAGCTGTGGCGGGGGAAGGCTGCCTGGAAGAAGGGTCTCTGTGCAGACTGAGGGCACTGCACAAGCAACCCTAAGACTGCAAACCCACGAGGCTGCTCTGCAGAATCAGAAAGGGGGGGGTCAGAACTGCTCTGTCCTTGGTCAAGGAAAATGAGAACTGCCTCCAGCACCTCTGCTCCCACACCTACGCTCAAGCGGTCAGCAAGAAGCTGAGGAGGCAACAGCCCTCTCCAGAGGACAATCCTGCATCTGGTTTCTGCTCCAAGGCAAGGAATATTTAAAAGATTCCTCCCACTCACCTCTGCAAGATACCAACCATCTTGTGAGAACAACAGAGTAGCCCAATACCTTCACAATTAATCCACCTAAGGATTTTGCCAAGAGAAACCTTTCAGATTCCACGGCAACAATGAACATGCTGCTGTGCATCCACAGCTCCTGTTTCAGGATGTTGTGGCTCCAGCAGCAAGCAAAGGGTTAACAGAGCACAAGGGTCAGCCTCTCTGCTCTGCCTTTCTGCAGCAAAACCTTGCCATGAGAGCCAGAACCATGATGAAGAAGCAGGCCAACAGTCTCACAAGTCTTACCAACATTGGGTGGGGTTTCATGATACGTTAATACCTGAGTGCTGGCTGCTGCCAGGACAGTCCCTTTTTCCCTCCTCCCCTCCCAGCTGCTGATTCCCACTGCCCAGGGCAGGTCCCAGCTCTGACACACTGCCCTAGTGCCAGTCAGAGCCTGTGAGGGGGATGTGTGACCGACCACGGCTCGAGCTACGTGAGTGTGTGACGAAGCTACGCTCAGAGACTTCACAGAGGACAACATCTTGTCATGCTGACAGTGCTGTGTGGTGCAGACATTTAAGGAAACAGGTTTTTTGCAGATCGCTGCTCTTCCCACTTTCCTTTCCTGAATTTAAAGAAAAAAAGGTACCAAAACCCACCTGTCCATTTACTCTGGTCCTTGTCCCCTCCACTCTCTTGCTCCTTGGCAGGCTCTTCAGCATCACCGGCTGTTTCATTGGGCCCTTCCACATCTTCAATGGATTCTTCTGAAACAAGAAAAGCACAAAGTGTAACATAAAAATGGAAGTCAGAACAGAAGAGCAAGCAACTGCCACTGAGCAAGAGCAACAGCCAACGCTGAAGTGGAAGTGCTGAGTGGCAGGCATCCAGGCCATCCAGTGTTCTCCCAACACTACCTGCTAGGTGGTCAAGAAAGAAACTACAGAGGGAAGAAGTGAGACATAAAGATGAAATGAAGAATCTCACCCACTTAAAGTTACTGCACGTAACCTACAGCAAAACATTTGTCCGAAACGAGAAGGTTCTACCCATGTATGCCATGGACTAGAGAAGTGTCAGGGACTGACTGGAGCCTCCAGCACTTCTGGCCTCAGCCTTTATCCTCAACCCCATCTCAAGCTCTCTGCACTGACCCTGGGCCACCAAGACCCCCAAGTTCAGACCCCTTGCTCACTCCTGCTCACACAAAGCAAGGAGCAGCACTGTCCTCTGACAACGTGGCCCTGACGTGAGGCACTGGAGGAAGCAGCTGGGGGTCTTATTTCCATCCGTCTCTCAGGGTGGGTGTGAGCACACGGACCACCATACAGGTGCGAAAGCACGAAGAAGGGAAAATACTCAGTGGAGTGCAGCACTGAAAGCTCTGAACAAAACACCGAGTGACCAAGCGCCGCTGCCCCACCCGGTACCCAGAGCCACGGTGCCCCGGGGCCGGTGGCACAGAGCGTGGTGACATGGCACAGAGCAGCCCACGCTGAGCCACCCTCCTCCAGCAGGACAGCAGAGGCGAGATCCCTGCAGCTGCCAGGCTTCTACACCAGGGTGTAACAGCCACCTTATTATCTGGCATCCTGGGTACTTATGTGCAGTGCGTGCAGCTTGACGGGGGCATGGATTAATAGGGGCTACATCAACACTGGGAAGAAAGGGTACTTTTAAGCAATTACATCCTCTTTTAGGCAGGATAGTTCATATTTTAACTCACATTATCTGCTCTCAGTAAATCCTAGGCTATCCTGAGGTTTTATCTTAACTACCCAAGCAGTTAATGCACCACCCCCCATCTTCCCCCTAACAAAGACAGGGCTAGAAATCAAGATTAACAATATATATTAGGAGATTGCAGATACTCCGCAGAGTCCTTTGAGAATGTGACAAGCTAAATCGGGGAGGAACTTGTAAAAGCATCCCCAGATCAGCATGGCTATCAAGTGGAAGCTCTGTGATTTATACTCCACTGCTCTCTCACTCTTAAAAGCTGGAAACACTTGAGAGCTGCAGGGATCCCAGTGGTCTCCACCTGGAAAAAGGGGACCCCAGATGGGGAGGTGTGATGGGTGTCATGGCGAGACAAAGTCTCCTAATGTGCAGGAAGATGCAGGTTTCTGATGTGGAGGTGAGACCAGCAGTGTGCCCTGTGAGAGGAGGGTCAGGTTCTCTGGAGAGCAGGGCTGTGAAACCAGCAGCTGGATTCACGTATCAGGAATAATTTACAATTCCTCATATTTTTTCCCCACTCTGGGGAAAAAAAGCCAACAAAACTCTCCCCTCAACCCAACCCCCTTGCTGCCTTCAAAAAGCTGCCGTGCATGGTCAGAGAGCTTCCCTTCAACACAGGCAGCGGGCACCGAAGGCAGATTTCAGCGGGGTTTATTAAAACCCCCATTATGGGGTTTCTATTCTTGCATTCAAATCTTCATCTTCACCTCTCTCTGGCTGCCCAGGTTGCTCAGCCGGCTGCAGGCTCTGCCCGGGCACTCTGCATAGCCGGGGAGCCACTGCCCCCCGTCCCCACCCCGGTGCCCCCGATGGCGTTGGCACAGGGCACGCGTGGCCCCGTCCCGGCTCGCTGCCACCGCCGCCGAGCCGCCCAGCGCCAGCCGGCGTTCAGCCCCAAGTGGTTCTTGTCCTCACCCCAAACAAAGCCTTTATTTATCCTCAATCAGTGGGCGATTACGGACAAGCGGCAGCGGTCACCCCGCGGGTGACAGTCAACCCATGGCACACCCGTGGAGAGCGGGGATGGGGGTGGGCGACGCGACGGAGGGCTGGGGTTGAGGGGACAGGGGAGGTGGATTGGAGGGGCTGGGGTCTGTCGCCCGGTGCCCCCGCGGTCACTCACGCTGCCCCGTGCCACGGCCGCTCGCCTGTCCCGGAGGGGCCCCGGCCGCCCGCCTCCTCCCATCCAGGTCATAGCGTCCCCGGCGGCTGGGCAAGTACTGGCTGCAAAACACAGACCGCCGGGACGGGACGGGGTCAGCGCCGGGCGCCCACGGGTGCCGACAGCCTCCCCTTGCCAGTGCCAGCCGGGGGCAGCATCCAGCCCCCTCCCCGATTTGGGGGACTCACCGCAGGGGCGTCAGCTCCTCGGCTCTGGCCCTCCACGCCTGTAAGGGAGACGCGGTGCCCGTGCCGGCCCCTGCGCAGAACAGGCGGCAGCGTTACTCCCCAAAACCTGTGTCACCCGAAATGGGGACCCAAGGGGCTGAATGCCAGGAGACAGTGTGGCCCAAGCACCCCCTTGGGGTGGCAGCTCGGAATCAACCGAGCTTTGAGCAAAGAGATGCGGCAGGGGACACAGACCCCCCCCACGCTCCCCTTATCACTCTCCCTGGGGGTTCTCAGTCATGACCTCAAGCCCCTTGAGTGTCCCTGAACTCAGCCCTGTCTTAGGCACCCTGACACCCTCAGGCTCTGAGCAAGCCCCGCTGCCTGCACAACGCTGGCACAGTGCCTCACTGGCACCTGTGCAGTGCTAGCACTCATGCAACATGCCTGTGCAATGCTGGCATCCGTGCGACACGCCTGTGCAGCACTGACACCCGTGCAACCTATCTGTGAAATGCTGGTGCCCATACAACATGTCTGTGCCATGCTGGCACACATGCAACGCTGGCATCTATACAACAGCAGCACCCATGCAGTGCTGGCACACATGCAACGCTGACACCCATGCAATGCCAGTGCCCATGAAACACACCTGTGCCATGCTGGTGCCCATGCACATCTAGCAACTATGAAACCCTGCTGTCCATGCAACATGCGACCCTGAACCATCGGCGCCCCTGCAACGCTGGCACCCATCCAGTGCCAGTTCCCGCGCGACGCCGGTGCCTGTGCAGTGCCATCACCCATGCAACACTGCCACCTCTGTCATGCTGTCACCTGTACCACACTGGCACACATGCAATGCCATCCCCTGTGAACACCCATGCTCAGGCGTGCCCAGTGCCACTCACTGCTCATCTCCCCCAGTGACAGGCGGGAGCCCTTGATGCTGTGGTCCTCGTAGCTCTCCGGGTCCAGGCTCCTTCGCATGCCCTCCTCGTAGGCCTCCTGTGGGACAGAGAGAAGGGTGCTCAGCGGGGACCAGTACCCCCAGCGCCTCGCCGGGGCCGTGCCGGGGGCTGGGAGCCGGCTGGGGCGCAGCAGCAGAGCCAGGGCTCGGGGCCGAGTCTCCCTACCTGGCCAGGCCCCTCCATGGCCCTCGCCTCGCTGCGTCCCCGCAGTCAGACCGGCGACACCAGAACCCGGCGCTCTGCGGGCGGGCGCGGGGGGAAACGGAGAGAAAAGATGTTAGGAGAGGCCGGGGCAGCTCACGGTGCCCCTCTCCCCGGGACGTGGGGGGGTTTGTCCCCGGGGATGGGGCTGAGACCGGATGCTGGGGCTGTTCCCGTAGCTCCCACCCGTGTAACCCGCTACCCATGGGCCGGGAGGTCCCGGGGCC
>JANHGL010022391.1:0-17290 GCA_024611195.1 Ceyx melanurus
CGATTGTAATCATTTGCATGTGAAACGGCTCCTTTCTTCTGCTATAAATTTAGTCCAGCCAATTGAAATTCCCAGTTTTTTCGTAGGGGGAATAGCCTGAAAGAAAACCGGAGGCGGCCGCGCCGCCCGCCGCGTTGGCGAGGCTGAGCTCGGCGGACACCTTGGCCAGATGGGTGCTGAGGTCTACGGAGCGCCGCGCCTCCTCCAGCTGCAGGTCGGCGGCAGCCCCGGCCGCCGCCAGGCAGAGGAACAGCCGGCATAGCAGACCCGCCATAGCTGACACGCACAGCACGGGGAGGGCACAAGATGGCGGCGCCCGCGCTATAGGGGAAAGACACAAGATGGCGGCGCCCAGTGGGGGAGGAGGCTCACGATGGCGGCGCCCAGCGGCGCTGGACGCCTTCTTCCAGAGGCAGGGCGACCGCGTGAGTGTCTGAGGCGAAAGGCCATGTTGGGGGGAGGCGGACGCGCGGGGCGGGGCGGCCGGATGGGCCGGGTGGCGTTCCTGCTGAGTTCCCCGGGGCCAGGCCTTGGGGCTGCCCTGGAGAAAAAAGCTGGAAAGGAGCAAAAAGCAACCACAGCAAATAATCCGGGCGCTCGGAGCACCCACAGGATTTTACGTCACCTCTCCAGCCTCTGCACAACGCAGCTCTAATGTCTTCTCTTTTTTGGCAGAATCCGGCTCTTGCCGGGGCCGTGATGGGTGGCTCCGAGGCCAAAAGTGTAAACCCCAGTGGTAGTGCCCGCCCTGAGGTGGCACTGGGGTTTAGAAGTGGGTGCTATGCAGATATGGGCGTTTGGTGCTTTTGATCACCCTGCTAAATTAATGAGCCACACAAATGGGACTGTTTCTTGCTGGCCTGGCACAGGAATCTCTGGTGCTCTGGAAGGTGAGGTTTTAAACTGAATCCAAATTTTCTGCTAAAAAACCACTGATTACAGGCAGCTAAGTGATGCCAAAGTGTAAGTGCTGCAAGCATCCCAGGCCCGGCAATCAGCCCTGAGCTAACTTGGTCAGAGAGAACTGGAGAAAGTAAAACGCTAGTGGTTTAACACATGACTGGGGAAGAGGTGATTGACACTTTATTCCCAAACATCTAAAGCAGATGAAAGCAAAGAACGGATGTTGTCTGCTGTGATTACTGGAGCAGGGCTCTTGCCTGTGAGTTCTGTGGGACAACAGACTTTTCATGTTTGCGTAATGTGATCCAGGACTCGACCTTTCTTTAAGAGCATAATGTGAGTCACAGAGATAATTCTTTGAATTGGCCTGAGGTTGCCAAGTATCAAGGGGATTTCCTAAACGTGTGTTTGGATCTGGAGTCTTTGTCTTTTGGCAAAGGCTATATAAAATGGGATGTCTTCTGCTGTGCTATGTTCAAAGCAGTATCGCCTCTTAACTGGCCTTCCCTTTCTCCCATCACTGCTTTTCCCCTGCCCCTCCAATTCCTATCATGGAACTTTTCTTGGCAAATGACTTCAGATTTACTTTGATTTACTTAGGCACCAGACCTGTGAATTTGGCAACTGGCCCCAGGAGCATATCCTAGTGCAAGCAGCTGCCTTTGTCACTGTGTTTTGCGTGGCAGCAGGGCTATCTTCTAGCAGCACAGCAGGAGATGGGCAAAGGGGTGAGTGTCCACCTCCCTGGCCTTGGGCTTCCAGATAGGGAAATGTTTCGGGTCCCTCTGCTTTCCAGGAAAAGTGTGTTTATCTTGGCTCTCTTCGATAAAGAGATGGGCTTTGGGGTCCTGGAACTGGGTAGGCAGGTTCAGGGAGAAACAACAGTGAACCATGGAGGGCTTGGTGAAACAGCCAGCTCTCATGTGAGGCTGGCCAGTGGTGCTGCATCTGGGGACACCCTCTGGTTGTCTGGATGGGTTTTGCCTGTGGAATGTTCCTCTGCTAAGAGCGGCTGTCACTGTTCTTCCTTCAACCCCAGCCTCCCTGTCACAGGGAATAAATGAACTCCAGGCTGCAGCCTCAGTAACACACACAGCTCCAGCTTTTATTTCCCCTCTCCCTCAGGGCAATTTCTCCTGGCAAAGGAAGAGAAAGAAATATATCTGCATTCCCCTTGTGTCTGGAGATAATTTCACTTCAGTCATTATATCGTGGTCCAAAGGTTGCTCTCTGATGGGTTCAGCCCAGTCTGGATCTGAGCTAACTGTCAAATGCAAAACTTGGAACATCTGACCCCCTGGCAAGCTCTGAAGCGGGCTGTTCTGTGCTGACCCCGTGTTCAGATCCCTTTCCAGTGGTGATAATTCAGTTAGGCCCAGCCTGCGCAGCATCTATTCCAAGACTTCAGCCCAAGCAGGGAACCTAAATTTATCTGTGGGTTGAAAAGCTGCTGCATTTAGGCTTCTTGCCTCAAGGATAGGTTTGTCTCTGCCAGCCCCTCTCACTGCTGCCCCACGTAGAACTTTCAGCTTGCATTGAGCAGGTGCACCATAGTGTCAGGCTTTGTTCCTTTGTGCAGAGGTTCAGTTAATGACTGCCAGGGCCCTGGCTGAGTGCGCTGGTTCTGGGATAGCTTGTGGACAGCATTGGAGCAGGCCACTTCTGCAGGGTTGGTGCCAGATGCTGCCTCCTGACTGCCTCAGGCTATGGCACCTGCATGTGAGTCGAGCCACCCAGGGCTGTGGCCAAGCAGCGCTGAAAGCCAGGAGTGCAGAGCCACTGATTTTTATCTCTTCATTAGTGTTGTCTTTCAGTTCTCCCATTGTGGGAATGTTCCCATCCAGCAGTAATGCCCCAATGAGTTGCAAGTTGGGAAGCAAGAGAGAGGTGACCAGACCCTGCTGCCATCCAGGCACTGGTGTAATGTCCCAGCTCCAGGTGAGGTACTGTGGAGAGAGCATGTCACCCTCAAGGACACCAGGTGGTGGGAAAGGAACAGCTGTGGTAGAGCTGGTGCCAGCCCAACACATCTGCCAGGGCTGAGGGATGAGAGCAGTCTAATAAATGCCTCTGGTAGGGTAAGCCATGGACAGAACTGCATCCCAGGAAAAACCTTACACTATTCTGTTTTTACAGGACTGTAGCCAAGCTCAGAGGTGTGTCATATGTCAGAGTGATTTGTTCCTGAGGTGGAAAGGAGAGGTTGTTTTCCTGAAGGAGCAGGTTGGCTGTGACCACAGGAACACACTGAAACCTGTGGCAGCAGGGAACAGGATTTATCTGAGTATGATCCTCATACCAGTGGGAAGCTTGCACCAGGAATATATAGGGACTGTGAATAATGGGTTGCCCTCTGAGGAGCCTAGCTCAGGAGTAGGAGATACTAAACAGCATTGTGCAAGTTGCTCTGGCAGGGGCATTGGACTAGATGATCTTTCAAGGCCCCTTCCAACACCTGATGCTGATTCTGTGATATATTGAGCAGATCAAACAAGACCTTGGCTTGCAAATCTGAATAAAAACCAGCAATCCTGAAAAACACAGACACATGGCTGTTGTGGTGAATAAGTTAAACCTCCATATTCCAGGTTTCGTTGGTGTTCCACTGTTCAGTCCTATCCTTGTGACATCAAGGCAGCCACCGGGCTGCCCGTGGGGAGCAGAGGCTCCTCTGTATTCTATCCAGGCGAGGTTTGCCATTCCCAGCTGTGAGAGCGCAGGCAAGGCCTGGTGGAGCTATAGCACAGTCTGTTCAGCCTCGCCAAAGCCCTTGACAAGCAGCTGGAAAAAAAACCCAACAACAAACAAATCTTCCCCTTGCGTTATTTGTACAACCTTATATTTCAGTCAGTCAGCATAACGCACACTGAACCTCTGCCAAGCAAAACACACTGTGATTCTTGCCTGGGGCTTGCCTGTGATTGTCAGGGGAGTGGTGGGTCTGGAGGGGGCTGGTGGAGACTGCTCCTACGCTTTGTCTGCCCTGGAAATGTGTCCTGCCTTCAGACACTGCTAAACAGGGACTGTCTGCTCTGGGGCTGCACCTCTGGGGTTTCTTCAGGTTACTTCAGGAAACTGCTGTAGTCCCCCTTAGAGTGATTACCTTTCTTTAAAATAACTTCTTTCTGGTTTTGTTGTTTTTTGGTTTTTTTTTAATAAATCTGTTTTAATTCCTATGTTAGATGATGAGACTCAGAAAAACTAATGGAGAAAACAGTTGCATGAAGCATTGGGAAGAACACAAGAAGAAAATGGGAGAGCTTATGTGAGTCTTGTGAGGGGGTGAGACCGCTGCATGACAGGTATTGTCATAATCAGGAGGAAAAAATTGCAGGAAGGACACTTCATCACTATAAAAAGTCCTTCTAACTCTGTTTTTAAAGCTTACTAGCAACATAACTGAAATAGCCATGGACTGGCACTGGTGGGCAGCTAATGGCAGAGATGTGCTACACGTGTGCAGTTAAAATACAGACCCTGAACAAGCAATGAGTACGTTGCCCACTGAGGAGACCTGTGTCACCTGGGGTGGGTCTGGATTTTGTTACAGCATGTTTTGGACAGAGAGAACAGTGCTGGTTTAACTGTATCAGATAATTAGGCTGTGATCAGGGCTGCCATTCAAGTACTTCCCAGTGCAGACAGTGCATTCCAGGGCGTGGATACAGCAGTCCCTTTGAACTCACCCTAAAGTGGCCTGTCCACATCACACGACAGTTTAAAACGCCTTTGGCAGACTGATGTCCAAAAATGCAGAGGAGGATGGGGTGTAAATCTTGGTTTGAAAAGACAAATGTAGCCTTTCAGTGAGAACCAACAGGGCTGGGAAGCTACTGTCCGTCCACACTCCAGAGCAGGAGGGTGGGTGGGAGTCCTAGCCATGGGCAGAGAGGGATGATACTGGTGCTTGAATCGCACCCTTGCACTACAGATGGGCTTGGTTCGGCTTCTCCTGACGGGTCCTGGCAGAGTATCACACCTTTGCGAGCTGCTCGTTTGCCCTCGGGCTACAACCTCCCAGAGCCGGCAGTGGAGGCGACAACACCCGTGTTTGGCAGACAAACACAGGGACAGATGCCGTGATAAAGAGCCCCCAGTGGGAACCCGGATGCTCCAAGGTAGGAGCGCAACGTGGCTGGTGCGAGCTCCCCGAGGGGGGGGCTAGGTGTGCTGGGGTCCCGCCCGGTAGCTGCAGGCTGCGGTGCTCCTTCTGCCTGGTCCGGGCTGCGAGATGGAGCTAGTTCCTAGCGCTGCGGGGTGCCAGAGAGCCCTGTCTACCCGCCCTGCCTACCCACCCTGCCACGCACTCCCCTACACTGCACTGACCTACGCACAGCGCCCCCCGCCCTCACTCCTCGCGTGTCCGCGCGCCGCCGCCAGGGGGCGCCCCGCAGCCGGGGAGCGCCGAGGGGGCGGTGCTGGCGCGGTAGCGTAGCGTGGTAGCGTAGCGCGGCCCCTCTGTGAATAGCTTGCGCTACGCGGGTGGCGCAGGGGCTGCTCAGGCAGCGGCAGCCCGACCTGAGACAGCCTTGCCCGGTGCCCGGCTTCACTGCCCCGTTCTCGGCCGTTCCACAGCTGATGGAAGTGAGGGCTCCTGGCAGGACCCTCCGGGGAGGTTGCGTCCCGGGTGCCGTGCCATGGGAGCTCTGTTTAATGTATTGCTCAGAGAAGCGCAGTTACCCTCTTGACCCTTTCAAGTCCTGCAAATGCGGTGCCAGGACCTACGTGAGAACAGTACAGTTTCAGAGTCACAGTCCTGCCCTCTGGGTCAGGGAAACCCAACGAGGAATTGCCACTGGCCGCTCAGTTGAGAAACTGAATTGCCATCTTTCCATGGAATCATCTTTGCACACATGCTATTTCTCAGCTTCTTTTTGGAAAGGAACGCATCCACTGGTGTAGTTACCCTGGAAGCCCGTTGTTCATGCAGAAACCTGAATTTAAAGCCTCAGCTTTGCAGGATCTGCCATAGGCAGTGGGAAGTTGAAGATCCAGATAACCGTGGCAAGAGGAGGTCATTTGCAGATTGGCAGATCTTGCTGTGCCTTCTGCTCCTTCCAGGAGCCTCGTGTTTGTTCTGTGTTTGCTGTGAGATAATGCAGATTTCTCATCAGGTTACTGAATTTTCGAATCCTTGCGCAGGGGCTTCCCTGGATGGTGCTCTGCAGAGTTCTGGCTGGGATTTACATTTCCCCTGCAAAGGCAGACCCTGAAGACTCAGTCAAAACCTTTGATCCAAGCCTGTCTGTTATTGGATCTTGAGCGTATATGTACATGGTGGTCCATAGTGTCCCCTTCCCCAGAGACAATCTCATCATGCCCTGCCAGATGGCTGATGGTGAGTGATCCTTTCTACCACACGCTGTTTTGCCCCCCAAAAAGAGGGGTCATTAACCCTCTGTGAACAACATTGGACTGCAGCAGTGAATGCCATCACTCTTCCTGATAACAAAAAGGCTGATGATCAAGGGAAAAAAAAAAAAGAAAAAAAAAAAAAAGGAACCCGAGGATAAAATATCATTCTTTCTTACTCTTTTTTTTTCTTTTTTCTTTTTTTTTTTTTTTTTTCCAATTGGCTGCTCAGGCTCATCAGACACAGCTCTCTTGCCTGCCTGCTAAGAAATGCCAAGTACACTATTTGCATTAGTTTTCCCTGAGTAATGCTCAGGAATCTGATCCACTCCAACAGAGGAATGGCAGCAGTGGAGCATGTAGTCCCTCACAGATCACCCAGAAAGCAACTAAAAGTCAGCCTTAACCTCTACCCTGTGCTGTAGAAGGCCAGGCCCAACTCTGAGACTGGGGTGGACTGGCAGGAGTGCAGGTTAGTCAGAGTGGATGTTTCTTGGGCTGGCATTGTGTTGTAGATGGGATACTGCACCTTTTCCAGCCTGATCTAGTCAGGTTGACTGAGGACTTTTCTGGAAGAGACAGACCCACAGAGATCCCATTTATCAAAATAAAGTAAGAGGTGCTGCTTTCTATTTACCAGAATTAGGTAGGGGTATGGAGCCAGCCCTGAGTGCTAGAATGGAATAATTGAAGCTTTAACACCCACCCAAAACCATTTCATTTTTAGGAGATTGCGCTTTGCAGGGCATACCTTCAATTTGGTGGCTCAGGGATTTGTAAACAGTGAGTCATAACTCCCCAGGGTCAAAAATGCAGCTGCTGAGGCACCAGGCATTGAAAAGTGTTGTCCAAGATAAAAGCTAAGCAAACCTCACTGCCCACACACCTTTATCCTTCAAGGCTGAGTATCTTTGTCACCCTGTTCAAAAACATGCACTCAAAATTATACAGGCTTCTCATGGTTGCTATTGATACAGAATTTACTTCTCAGTTTATAGCAGACAAGGAGGGATTTGTGAAAACCTGCTATTTGAAAGAGCTGAGGCAGATCAATCTGAAGCCAACTCGCAGCACCCTGTGCTTGTAGAGAGGTGGCTGGCGTTTGAGGTGGGAATTGCACTGTGGGATGTGTCCATGTCCTTTCCAGAGAGGGTCCCAGAAGAACTCTCTGGGCCTTTGCAGAGACAGCCCCCTGCCCTTCACATCCAGGATGGGCCTGCAGATCCTGGAGAGCATGTGAGCAGCCACTTTGGTTCCCACTCATGGAGCAGTATCTTTGGGACACCTTTTGGCACTTATTCACTGCTCAGGAAGAAGCGATGTGAGAGTCATCCGTCCCATAAAGTGTCCTGCTCACAGTGGTCACATGGCACCAGACTCCCATCCCGTTACACATTCTGGGTACAACAACAGTGTGACAGGGCCACCTTTGCCACAAAACACCTGCTTGCAGAGCTCACGTCAGTCCACCCCATCGCCCAATGCACCCTGCCAAAAGGGGCGGTGGCACGCAACCTGTGCGTCCTGCGGAACATTCCAGGCACTGCCAGCCATCGGCCTGTCCTGCCTGTCCCCATGGCTTCAAAGCCACTAGTGTCATCAGCTGAATGGTGCTTTGGTAACACTGCTCTCACAAAACCATGATCCCTGAAGAAAGGCCAGTTCTGTGCTGGCTTTGTGCACCTCAATCTGTCCTATTCTTATAACATTCCTACCGTTTCAACTACCTTTCAGAAATGAGGGACCCAGATCTGACAAAGTAACTGACTCATTCTGGCCTCAGGGAAGTTACTTAACTCTCTGGATCATCTCCACTTGAGTACTGAGAACAATCATATGGAATTACCCGCCAACACAGCTGTAAAAGATTAATTAGCTGGTATGTCATCACCTTCATCACCGGTTGTAAAAGTGGGAAGGTGCTGGAGAACCTCTGTAGCTGAGGAAGCCAGCTGGGAGTCCTGCAAGGACTCAGGGAATTGTCACTACTTATGTGACAACCTCTGGGGATTACCATCATAGACAGGATGTGAACACCTCTCTGCCTTCAAGCCCAAAGTCTGAACCATGAAAACACCCCTTTGCCCTGTGACACTTGAACTTTCCATGGTTTCCTTTGATTTCTACCAGTCCAGGCTTGAGATGCTATGGTGATTTCAAATAGTAAGTGCAAAGCTATGTGGTGCCCCTCCCCTTTTGCACCCTGGCCCAGCAGCATGTAGTTGTTTCTCCCTGCCAGTCCTGTCAGGGCTAATGTAGAGACTTGCATGAGAGGATGTCTCCTATGCTCAGTGTGTCATCCATAGCTTCTGCAGGAGGCTGGGACTCAAAGGCAGAGCAGCAGAGAGATCTGGATCTTCACATCCCAGGGAGTAAGCTGATGTTTAAGGGAGGGTGTCAGTATTGCTGCCTCCCGGTATCAAAGGGACTGCAGCTCTGTAGTGGTTTTGAGAATTTTGTTGTTGAGCATGGGGAAGCTGTACAGAGCCATTTGCTTTAGGTGCTCGATTGTCTGGTGGGGAGAGATGTGGCAGAGGTAGGCTTTGCAACACTGCAGGTTGGCCCCTGCATGCTGCATGGGGCTCAGCTTTCAATGGCTGCATTTGGACCTTTATCAGTGATTCATTTTTTTAAGATGTTTCACCTGCAGCAGCCATGTTCTACCTGAGTAAAGATGCTGGTAATCCCTCGCCTCCATACAGTGTCCTCTGCATCTCAGCAGATGCTCAGATTGGACATCTGCCATGAGATAATGTGATTGCAGTTGCTTTCCATGATTGGTATGTGGTGATCAAGTCTTGTCCAGGGCTATCTTATTGCTTTCATGTGTTTCTAATGTAAGACTTAGAAACCAGCTGAGGATTGCAAAGGTGAAAGCATTAGTAGATTAGCAGAGCGGTATTTGTACTGCAGGCAGGGATTAGAGGAGAGGGCAGACAAAAGATGACGGCTGTGCTCTTGCCAGGTGAAATGCACATGTGGGCCTGCAATAGCAGAAGATTTCTTAATGAAGAAAATGCTAGGAGAAGCAAGGTGAATCTGTTTTAGACAAGCTAAATAAAACAGTGATAAAGCTTGGAGTATGAAAGCAAGATATTGTGTGTTTTTTGCATTTTAGTTCCTTTTTTTTTTTTTTTTAAGTAAGTTAGGTCAGTATAATGATAATTTGAGGAAGCAGTTCTGGAAAGCCAAAGCTGACAAGAGGAAAGTGTTGCACAGCTAGTCGAGAGTAAACAAACTTTATGTAGTGGTCTCAGGACAGTCACATTTCACTGATCAGTACTGTGGGCTGATGCTAGGTTGTTCTGGGCTCAGAGACAAAAAGGGGTCCCAGGGCTATGCCCACCAGTGAGGAGCAGGAACTGCAGGACCCTGAAGAGCTGAAATATGCTGGGTAAGTATCAGAGGAATGAGCTGGCTCCCTCCAAGCTTTTAATGCCACACATGGCCAGAGGTGGAGCATCTGTGTGCCTGTGGAAGAGACAGAACACACTGTGGGGATTGTCTGATATTCGCAGCTAGTCTCAGGGATTTGTAGGTGCTACAGCTAAAATGTACTCCCTGGACCTCTCTGCAGGCCCTTCCAAAACCAGCAATGAGCAGGTGTGTTTGTATCCCTGCTAATTATGTTCTCTCTGCCATCTTGCAGACTAAGGGGAGAAAGGGAGGGTCCCTTTTGGTCCAAGGACAAAAGCAAAGAGATGGTGTAAGACATACCATGTTTTATTGTCTCTAATTGGATCAGAAAGGTTAGTAAGTAGAGATTAGATGTCACAAAGGGAAGAAAATCAAAGCTGGAGGCTTTCTTACTTCTGGTTTAGAGGGATGAGTGCACAAAAGAGGTTGAGGTTCCCTCACTGTGTTTAAGGTCCTAAGGTCTGTCACTGTACCTTTGGGATCCACTCACCTGTGTGAATGTCCCTCAAAGGCAAAGAAAAGTGTCTTCTGTGCAATGTTGGCAATTGGGAGCAATTAGCATTGGGTTTCAAAATGATAATTTTTAATGGGTTTTCATTGTTTTTTCATATCTAATAAGTGATCAGATGAGGAACAGAGTTTTCTTCACAGGCTAAGGGTGCTGGGCTGCTCACTGTACCATGTGTTTATTCTGGTGTGTGTGTGTGTCCATATGGCCAAGCAAAACACCATGGCTCAGTACTTCCATTTGCTGTTTTCTTACCACTGTCTTTCACCTTTCATTCTGCTGCTGTGACTGTAGCTGTCATCTGTGCCAAAAGACAGGCACCCAGCTGGGGTAGCAAGGGCCTCTCTGCTGATACTGATCCTCCTCAGTGCCAGGATTTGTATCCTTCTCAAAGCAGGAAGGATCTTGCCTCATCAGTCTGAGAAAATGCTGTGTTCCCACAGAGAATCAGAAACGTCATGAACAGCCACTGCGTGACACGGCTGTTGGTTATGGCTGGGAAGTCAGCGAGTGACAAAGGGACTCCATGTGAGGTTATCGTCTGTACAACAGTGTGGGATAGATGGTGCTGGGATCCCCCTGCAGGAGAGAGGGAAGGAGGAAATTTCACCCACAATTTTTGATTGCTTTTCATACTGTGTAAAAAGAAAGGGAAAAACCCCACAACTTTTAGGAAAAGAGAGCACAGTCTGTCCCTGACCACTAATATCTGCTCCTAACAAACAGCCCAGCATATGGGTCTCCTGTTAAAGGAAAGGGACTGGGGCAAGCAGTGCTCTGCCTCCAGCTGCTGATGTGCCCAGGCCCCACAATTTTGGGGCTGAGCTGAGAGGTTACTTTCCTCCCCATCCAGAGCAATCATGTGTGTCTGGGTGGGTTTTCTCCACCATTTCACTAATCAAAGCTTTTGCTCTTTTGTCCAGTCTGTGTTTTAACTAGTACCAGTTATTCTGCAGCTCTTTGCATCTAAAGGGGAAGCTGAAAAACACTACTGATCTAGATGTCACAGACTCCTCTCCCTTGGTAACGGTGATACAGGCCTGCAGGTGGAGAAACAAAGGTACACAATTGGTAATTAACTTGCTGGTATCATGTGAGGAGAGCCCAACATCCTGGCTCCCGCTCACTTTCTTAGTTTGCATTTCTATAATGAAGAGCAGCCCAAAGACCAGCAGCCCTGTCCTGCCTTGCTCACTCCTTCTCTTGCAAGAGATGAAGCCGGTTCAGCACAACAAGGCATCAGATTCATCCATGCTTATGCTGCTTTTCCTGCCAGTTATCACCATTTAGTGACTAAGGCACAGCTCAGTCAAGAGCTAGCGCTGGTGGGAGGGAGGGAGGGCATCACTGTGAGTATGTGAAGCTGGCTTGGGCTGGGCTCCTTTGGAGCAGTGTGGGTAGCACTCAGGCCTCTCCAGGCAAGAGAGAGATGCTGGACAGGCTTAGGCCCTAGCAGCGCTCAGTCTCCAGCAGCACAGCTGTCTAATTTTCTTTCAGTGGGATGCTGCACAGACACCCCGTGTGCTCCTTGGGAGGTGCTCTGCTGGAGGGGCTGAGCCAGGCCCCAAAGGCTGTGCTGCCCTGACTCCCCACTCAGGCTGCTCCATGAGCTCCAATGAACCGAATCCCACAGCATCTTCCCAGGGGGAACACTCCTAGTTCCAGGTGGGTCACCCTGCAGAGGAAACAAGCTGCTTGCCTAATGATGGGTGACAGATTTGTCTCGGGACAGAAGGAAGAGCAAAGGTCTTCTGACAGCTCCACCATCTCTGCAAATCAGCCCATCTGTGGAGCTGGCAGCAGTCTGCTGCACACTGCTCAGAAGCTATTTTAATGTAGCTTAAGTATCTTAGGTCCTTTTATCTAATTAGCTGTAAAAAAAATATTTTTTTTCCTTCGATTGCTTCACTTTTTGCTTTCCTGAGTTCACAGGTTAATGAAACCCACAATAATCACATGACTTGAACACAATATTCTGAGTAATTGCTGATTAATAAATTTAACTTGCTGCCAATATGCAGAGTAGAAAATATGCATGTATCTCTTATGCCCAGGTTGGCTATTCTCCCATGAATTAAGATGCTGGAGAGTTTACATAATTCTATTTTCCTGCAGTATCTATCTTGGAACTGCTTATTGCCCAATTAACGTCATCCAAATGTATCCCAATAGTCATACTTTTCCTGACAGAGGCTGCTGCCACACCTTCACCCCAGATCGCAGCTGCAAATAAAAAGGTCCCAAAGGAAAGATCTACGCCCTCGGGTCCAAATCCTTTATTTTTGAAAGCACAAAAGTGGGAAAATTTCTCCAGCCCCATCCTCATCTGCGGACTCCTGAGGCAGGGCATGTGGAGTTGGTGGTGGCGATGGGGCGCTGGTGGGCCGAGGAGCGGGCACGGCCGCGTGCACATGCCGGCTCCGCGTGCTGCCGTAAGCCACACCTGGGCTGGCGCGTCTTCCCCCGCTGTGGCCCGGGTTCGGCGGTAGGCTGGGCGGCCCGCAATCCCGGGACGGCCTCGGCGACCCAAGATGGAAGCCAAGCGTCGCCGATCACGTGACGCGCGCGCCACCGCTCCTCTTTCCCCCTTCGCCCTGGCTCTCAGGCGGCGCGCTGACGTCAGGGACCGCGAGTGGGCCCCGTGACCGGAAGTTGTCGGGGGGGAGGCGGAAGTGAAAGCGGGGAGGCGGCCGGGCCCATTAAAACCGACTGAGGCGAGCAGAGGGTGGCAGCGAGTCTCGGGTGGGTGCCGCTGTATACGCATCAGGTGAGGTCTCTGTGAGATCCTGGGGTCGCCTCGCTGCGGGGTAATCCCCTCGCGCCGGGGCTGGGGGCGGTGGCTCCGCCCCGGTCGCCGGAGCTGTCGGGCGGGGGGCGCCGCTGGGGGCACCTCGCCGGGGGTGGGGTGAGGGGGGGCCGGCGGAGTTCCCTCAGCAGGGGAGCGGCCACGAAGGCCCTGCCTACGCGCGAGCCCGGGCGGGCTCTACCGCCGGGGCCTCGCCCGTCGGGAAGGGGCGGAGGTTGCCTGCCCCCGTGGCGGGGTCAGGAGACTGACTCCGCCGGGCGCCGAGCTCCCTGGAGCCGCGCCGGGCCCGTCGCTAGCACCGGAACAATAGAGCTGGGCCGCGCGGCTTTCCCCGGGAAAGGACTCTTCTGCGGAGCGCTGCGGGAGCGGAGACTCGCAGGCCTTTCCCGAGGTGCGCGTTTCTAGAGGCCTTTGTGGGAGCCCTCGTTACTGAGAGGTTTAAAGAGGCCCCAAGTGGCACCTCCCAGGAGGGGAGCGTTTTGTCTGTGACATGTGGTGCTGTCGCTGTAGGGCTATCCCTATGCGTGGAAGGGCTTTGAGGCCGCTGGTGGCTGAAGGTGTCCTGAGTGGTGAGCGCTGGGGAAGCGCTGGGCTGGGGTGGTGAAATGCTGCGGTGGGTGGTCGGTGGATATCGCTGTTGAGATGAGCAGGCTGCCCTGGGAGCAATTAATGTGACCAGACAGGCGGCTGAAGAGACTGGCAGTTATTGCGAAAGTAGCCCTCAGCATGTGTAAAGCCTGAGTCAATTCGAAGAAGTATTAGAGTGTATAATAAGGTAAATTAAATGATAGGTACATTATTAGTCTCCAGGTATATGTAGACTAATAAATATGGAAATACCTAATTGTTGAACTGAAGACAAAAGCACTGTTCTCCCTGTAAATAGAGGGATTATTTTAACAGTAAAATGGTTGTCGTAATCTGAAGTATGATGGGTAACCTCAGCATCAAAGACAGTATGTCTTGCCCAGCAATTTTGAACCCTTTGAATTAAAGCTGGCATTCTCAGTATTATCACCCTGAAAACTAAAAATACTTGCTGATAGGCAGAGCTATTGATATGTGTGTATGAGGTCTTTTTATACATAAACTGAGAACACGTGACAGAACAAAGTCCTCTCAGCTGTAAGCAAGAACTGTCAAAGCAGTTCTTTGGTAATTGTCAGTATGGGAATTTAAAAAACTTCTAGTACTTGATCCTGGTCTATGCCTAGAACTGTATCCATGTGGGCAGTGGGGCTGGGGGAAGTGGAGAGCCCCCTTTTTAAGGGACTAGTATGTGACCAGCTGTGAAATTGTTTGGCCATGCCATGTTCATAGGCTGCAAGTGGTTGGTACTAGTCACTACTGTGGTGGAATCTGCAGTTTAGTGGTGCTCCCAGTGGAGCCAGGCTGCTGGAGTCGGGGTACCCTGTTCTCATAGTAGCTGTAGTTGAGGTTAAAGCGGGTAGAGTCATTTGAATATTCCTTGCTAAGTAGGGTTTCCTTACTGTGCTTGGGAAGAACAAGTATACTTGTCTCTTTCCCCCCCCTCCCCCTTGTGACTTCCAACAGCTGACTGAACACATGACTTGCCCTCCATGAACTAATGAGTAGATCCACCATGCCTGGCCTGAGCCCTCAGAATCCCAAGCAGCTCTAATACCGTTAAAGTGCTGCCCTCCCTTTTTTTTGTGTTACGTTAATACCCTACTTCTGGTGTAGAAAAGCTGTAAGATGGGGCTCATCTGACCCTTCAATAAGGAAAGCTTTTAAAATCCAACAGCATTTTATTGCTCTCCTACTCTGCAGTGAGAAGTGTAACTAGTAAGATGCAAGGCAGTAGCTGCATTAAACTTTCCTGGTCCTTATGGTGTCCTGCAGTGGTCCGTGCCCTCAAATACCCTGCTAAGAGCCGAACAAGGCATACTAAGGGTTGTACCTCAAAAGGCAAAGGTGCCAAGTTAAATACCTGTTGTAGAGGCTATACTAGGGGCATCCTTGCCCTCCTACCCAAGCCAGTGACTCAACTCTGCTGCATAGCACAGACCTTGCAATAGTTCAGGTCTGTAACTGAAACTGTAAAATGTACAAGACCTGTAGGCTCTCCTCTGAAACAACCTTGGGAAGATACCACTGAGCTTGTTTTGCTACCCAGAATGAATGCTGCAGGGTAGAGGGCTACTAGACTCACTTTCTGCAGTACCTTTGGAAAGCTTCTGTTTGAAGACACTTTGTTGGAAGGTCATGTGAATTACCTGTTGGAGCTAATCTCTGGCAAAGCTTGTCCTTGAGGAAACATGACAATCGCAATCAAACCATCTGTGCAAAACTATAAATAGCTTTATCTCTGTCATGTATGGGATTTTGGTCTGACTTCTCTGAAAACAAGTCTAATTTATGCAGAGCTTAATGTTTGGCTGTAAACAAAATTTCTTGTTCTTGATTAGAGTGCATTTTTAAATGCTGTATTGTGAGATGGGTGTCTGCTAAGCTTTGGTGTGGGAAATAAGGGCTGAGGGCACTTGGATGTTGGTATTCTCTAAAACTGGTGGATGTGTGGGCACACGGATACCTACTGGTAGCTGTCACTGCTGTTAAAATAAAGCAGTGTGTTCAGTGACTGAAGTAAACTTAGCCTTTGTCCTAAACAAAACCTCACCTTCTGTGTTGCCAAAATTCTCCAGGCTTCTCAGTTCTGACCTGAACTGCTCTTTAAGCCATTTTCACTAAGGCCTGGTGGACTTGCAGAACTTTAGAATGACTTAAAGCTTGTTGCTTTGATGGAAAGGGGTACAGACAAGACTTACAGAAATGCTGGACTTGTCTGGGCACTAGTGTGCTTTCATGCTGCTTCTCTTGACAGCAATCCTGCATCCTTCGAGTGCCCAAGTGCTTCATCCTTGCACATCATTGTTTTGGAAATTGCAGTTTAATTGCCTGATGAGTTGAGTTCGGTTGGCTTCCCCCTGCAGCTCCCTAAAATCATCTGCTGTTGTTGCTGTGTAAGTCTGCTGTGCCTTCAGACATGGTTGTGATGATACCGAGGATAAAAGGGTCACTTTCAGCAGTGACAGTCCAAATGTGAGTTGTGCATCTCAAGACCGAGTTAGGTCTGGAGAATTAATTGAATGACAACACTTAATACACCACTTTGAGATCTGCAGTTAGCTGCTCCATTGCAGATTGCATTTCCCTTTAAATGCACCTTGAATAGAACTTCCCAGTGAGTGCCCAAGGTCAGTGACTCCACACGTGCTGCTGGAAATAGCCGTGAGTGAAGGGATACCCTCTGGCACACGGTGCTCTCTGGCTGCCAGCATGCTTGTTGCCGCTGGGCTCTGCATGGGGCGGCAGCCTCCACCCCCCTGCTGTTGCATTTTCTGCTCGGGAGATGTGCCTGGTGATGTCACTGCTCCTGGACACTGCTCCTCCTCTCTGGAACAGCAACCAGCGGAGGCTCTGTCAGTGGGAGAAGCTGTGTCAACACTACTGCTAACTTGCCATTGGGGACAGGGAGTGAAGTGAACTTGCCAAGGCCACTGGAGTGTTGATTTTCATCTGATGTCAAATAGCCTTGACTTCTTGCTTGGGAACCTATTTTTGAGGCTGTGGCTGTTTTCACAGGGCAGTGAAACTTCAGGAGGGGTGTTCTGCCTTTGAGATGGGATTGAAATGTAAACTTGTGTCACAGATTCCCATTTGTGTGATTCAAAGGCACTTGTGGTACTGAGTGATTTGCTCTTGCTTCTCCATAACTACTGTAAATGATGATTTAAGGTGACTAATTGTTTCTACCTGTTCTGGCATTATTTTAAAGCAAGAATTCTTGAAGGAAGTTGAGTACATCTTTATATTGTCCATCAGGAAACCAGCATTTTTCTTGAGGCTGCCTGTGTCACTGCATACTGTAACTTTAGTCACTTGACAGATGAGCTGGACTCAAGAAGTGGTGGTCAGAAGTGAAGGTAGGCAGCTTGAGCTGCCTTCAGAGACTACCTGGCTGGAGTACCTGGACCTTGGTTGCTGACGCTACTGGCCTGAGTCTTGCTGAGCCCTTGATAACTCTTCAGCCAGGAAGCAGCATCCTCTTGAGAGTGACCTGTGTGATGCTTGTCTCTCTTGAGTCACTTGGCTCTGTAGTACTCTCTTCCTCTTGGCTTCCAGGCATGGATGGTATCTGAAGTCCACACTGGCACCGTGTAGTTTCAAGCGTGAGGAGTGAGATGGTTGTAACTGAGTAATGCCAAGACCTTATTTCCACATTCCACACACACACAACGCCCCCCCCCCCCCCCCCCCCCCCCCTCCCCTGCCGCATGACG